>ONZH01000784.1:0-28938 GCA_900303285.1 Rhinella marina | reverse complement strand
CTGGACTGTAGTACATATAACTGAGAGAAAATACGTATTTTATAGACTGACGCTACTGTACAGCACACTACAGAATTGTTCACTGGACTGTAGTATATATAACTGAGAGAAAAAAACGTAGTCTTTAAATGGCGGCTATTGTACCGCAAACCACTCAATTTTTCACTGGACTGTAGTAAATATAACTGAGAGAAAAAACATAGTCTTTAAATGTCGGCTATTGTATCGCAAACCACTCAATTTTTCACTGGTCTGTAGTATATACAACTGAGAGAAAATACGTATTTTATAGACTGACGATACTGTACAGCACACTACAGAATTGTTCACTGCACTGTAGTATATATATCTGAAAGAAAAACATATTCCCTAGACTGACGCTCCTGTACAGCACACTACGTAATTGTTCGCTGGACTGTAGTAAATATAACTGAGAGAAAAAACAAGTCTTTAAATGGCAGCTATTGTACCGCAAACCACTCAATTTTTCACTGGACTGTAGTACATATGACTGAGAGAAAAAAGTAGTCTTTAAATGGCGGCTATTGTACCGCAAATCACTCAATTTTTCACTGGACTGTAGTATATATAACTAAGAGAAAATACGTATTTTATAGACTGACGCTACTGTACAGCACACTACAGAATTGTTCACTGCACTGTAGTAGATATAACTAAGAGAAAATACGTATTTTATAGACTGACGCTACTGTACAGCACACTACATAATTGTTCACTGGGCTGTAGTACATATAACTGAGAGAAAAAACGTAGTCTTTAAATGGCGGCTATTGTACCGCAAACCACTCAATTTTTCAATGGACTGTAGTACATATAACTGAGAGAAAAAAACGTTGTCTTTAAATGGCGGCTATTATACCGCAAACCACTCAATTTTTCACTGGACTGTAGTACATATAACTGAGACAAAAAACGTAGTCTTTAAATGGCAGCTATTGTACCGCAAACCACTCAATTTTTCACTGGACTGTAGTACATATAACTGAGAGAAAAAATGTAGTTTTTAGACTGCGGCTAATTTAACGCAAACCACTACATTTTTCACTGGACTGTAGTATATATAACTGAGAGAAAAAACGTAGTCTTTAAATGGCGGCTATTTTACCGCAAACCACTCAATTTTTCACTGGACTGTAGTACATATAACTGAGAGAAAAAATGTAGTGTTTAAATGGCGGCTATTGTACCACAAACCACTGAATTTTTTACTGGACTGTAGTACATATAACTGAGAGAAAATACGTATTTTATAGACTGTCGCTACTGTACAGCACACTACAGAATTGTTCACTGGACTGTAGTATATATAACTGAGAGAAAAAAACGTAGTCTTTAAATGGAGGCTATTGTACCGCAAACCACTCAATTTTTCACTGGACTGTAGTAAATATAACTGAGAGAAAAAACATAGTCTTTAAATGTCGGCTATTGTATCGCAAACCACTCAATTTTTCACTGGTCTGTAGTACATATAACTGAGAGAAAATACGTATTTTATAGACTGACGATACTGTACAGCACACTACAGAATTGTTCACTGCACTGTAATATATATGTCTGAGAGAAAAAACGTATTCCCTAGACTGACGCTCCTGTACAGCACACTACGTAATTGTTCGCTGGACTGTAGTAAATATAACTGAGAGAAAAAACAAAGTCTTTAAATGGCAGCTATTGTACCGCAAACCACTCAATTTTTCACTGGACTGTAGTACATATAACTGAGAGAAAAAACGTAGTCTTTAAATGGTGGCTATTGTACTGCAAACCACTCAATTTTTCACTGGACTGTATTATATATAACTGAGAGAAAACACATATTTTATAGACTGACGCTACTGTACAGCACACTACAGAATTGTTCACTGCACTGTAGTATATATAACTAAGAGAAAAAACGTATTCCCTAGACTGAAGCTACTGTACAGCACACTACATAATTGTTCACTGGACTGTAGTATATATAAATGAGAGAAAAAACGTATTTTCTGGATTGACGCTACTGTACAGCACACTACAGACTTGTTCACTGCACTTTAGTATATATAACTGAGAGAAAAAACGTATTCCCTAGACTGACGCTACTGTACAGCACACTACATAATTGTTCACTGGACTGTAGTATATATAAATGAGAGAAAAAACGTATTCCCTAGAGTGCACTACAGGTCCTAGCAAGCCAAGGTACAGCTTCAGCAGCAAAAATGAGTACTGGGCAATTTCTTTGGGGTCTGTGTGGACCATGTGCTGTCCCTTCTGCCACCAGTCGCTGTGCACAGTGTGCAGCCAAGATGGAGGTAGCTGCACTGCAAGTCCCAGCCAGCAGCCAGGAGGAGACCAAAAAAAAAGGTGCTTGTAGCCCTTAGAAGGGCTGTTGGGTTCTTTGAGGATGATTTCTGCCTAACCAACATCTAAATTGAGGCCCTAACACTCTCCCTGACAGACAGCAGCTCTATCCCTAATCTCATGCAGGCGGCGTCTGAGGCGAGCAGCGCGGGACCAGATTCTTATATTCCCAGGTCATCTGATCTGGCCAGCCAATCCCTGCTATCGACTTGTAGGGGTCCCACTGATGTTAGGAGGTACCAAAGACTCTCCTGCATGTTGATTGGCTGAGAAAAGGCGCTTAACATGCAGGAAGAGGAAGATGCCATTTCCTCGAGGATCGCGATATGCTCGTCCAGGTAGCGAGCATGTACGAATACCCTAATGCTTGAACGAGCACCAAGCTCGGACGAGCAAGTTCGCTCATCTCTAGTAAGGTCTAGAGATGAGCGAACCATCCAAAATTCGCTTCGCCGAATGTTCGTCAAATTTTTTAAAAGATTCGTACTTATTCTGCCGTGTTCTGCGAACATTCCCGCGAATACTTACGCCTGAGTGTACAAAGTGCGTACGAAGCTTTAGCGTATTATTGTCTAGGCCCGCACAAAGAACGAATATACGGTAAAAGTACACTACTTAACTGAATTTGTACGCATTAGCGTACAAATTATCAGATGCGTAGCATTAGCGTACAAATTATATGATGCGTACGTAGCGTTAGCGTACAAAGATTTCAGAAGAATCTTCTGAAGCGAATCTGAAAATATTCAGATTCGCTTTGGTGTAAAAAATTTCCAAGATTCATATAGAATCTACGAAGCTGGGAATAGATTCGCTCATCTCATTTTTTGCAGGATGAGATGATGGTTTGATTAACATCATTTTGAGCTAAATATGTTTTTTTGATCACTTGGTATTACACTGTTTGTGAGGCAAGGTGACCAGAAAATTGCATTTTTGACACTGTTTTTATAATTATGCATTGGCTGTAAGTGTATTACTCACTATAATGCAATTACAGCTTCCTGCCTGTGAGATCCAGGGGGTTGGATCTCACAGGCTCTAACAGAAGGCAGCCATGATGCCTAAGGAAGGCATCAGGCTGCCTTCCCTGCCATCGGGTCCCTGTCAAAGCAGTGCAGGGACCCAATGGACACCCTGCACCCGGCAGGATACAGCACGTGCCACGGTCAGCGCTGACTGCGGCAGTACAAGGGTTAATGCACCAGCATCGGTGACTGCCAGACCCCTACAGCTGATCGGAACGCCGTACCTGTACGGCGCTGGTATCCTATGGGTTCAGCATGAAATTACAGGGATCAAATTTTGTACTAAGAACCTCAAGTTCATGTTTGTAAATTTTCTTTAGAAGCAATAGATAGCATATGTGGATGTATGGTCCATTTATCTACATTTTTGGTTCTACACAGACCCCAGAGCTCAACATTATTAAATCCAGGCTTCAGATGAATACAGACCTCAAACCTCACACTGAATTAATGCACATTAATGAACATTAATAATACATTGACTTCAAAGCGTACAAATACCCCGGACCACAAATTGCATTAAAACAGACCCCAGTGAAGTCTGCATATTCTGGTTCCTTTTTATAGGATGAGCTTCCTTTAGGCTAGGGCTACATGGCAACAGTTGTCGCACGACTTTTTGTCGCTCAAAAGTCATGTGACAATTTTTCTAATGGAAGTCTATGGATTTTTCTGAGACTGTCACATCGCAGTAGCAGCATGTCGCATCTCGCAGTGCGACACCATAGACTCGCATTATAAAAATTGTCGAGCGGCATTACTGCGACAACTGTCGTCGTGTAGTTGTGCACTATGTGTCGCACGACTTATTGTGCATTCCATTTCCGTATGTCTGTATGTCCGTTCTGCAAAAAATAGAACATGTCATATTATTGTCCGCATTATGGAAAAGGATAGTACTGTTCTATTAGGGACCTTCTGTTCTGTTCCGCAAAATACAGAATGCACATGGACGTTATCCGTAATTTTTGCCGATCTATTTTTTGCGGACCGCAAAATACATACGGACGTGTGGATGAGCCCTTATCCAAGCCATTCTGATATTGTTTTCTCGTGACACATTGTACTTCATGTTATTAAAAAATCAAAAAATTAGAGAAAATTCTGAAAAATTCACTATTTTCTAAATATGAATTTCTCTGCTTTTATGGCAAATAGTGATACCTCATAAAATAGTTATTACTCTACATTTTCCATATGTCTACTTTATGTTGGCATCATTTTGTAAATGTCATTTTTTTTTTAGTTAGTAGGCTTAGAATTTTAGAAGCAATTTTTGAAATTTTCAAGAAAATTTTTTTAAGCACTGTGGTAATGTGTACAGTAAAGTGCATAGAGGTATGGTGGGGGTGTGTATCTCACCCGGTTTTTGAGTTTAGCTGTGTGACAACTGAAATCCAGAAATGGTATGGCTTCAGCAAGGCTTAGTTGCTAGAGCTGTTTGTTATTTAAAGTTGTATGGGCTGGATTTCTTTGGACTGGGAGACAGGTTGGTAGTGGATGTCTTCCAGCCCACAGTCCTAGTCCATTACAGTTTCCCTGGCCCCAGGTGAGACAGTTGGGATAAATCAACCAGCTGTTTATGATTGAGAGAGAGGAGAATTTGGACTTGGTAGGAAGCCTGCAGATGCTCTGTGTGTTCTCAGCCAGGAGGGCTGGGGGGCCACAAGGCTGAAGAACCCTGAAGTTTGGGGGGCCCAGCGACACCTACAGAAAGAGAGGATTCCAACCAGGATATTGCACATGCTGTGGTCAGTGCTGACGGCACAGCTAAGGTTAATACACCGACCTTGGTGTTTACAGAAATGCTGGGACATACAGCACGGGCCCGGCTATCATTGACTGCTGGACCCTGCTGCTGATCGGGCTAGCCGCCATAGCTGTACGGCACTGGTATCCTATGGGTTAGACTGGCTGTTACGATCTAGTACCATTTGTTTACCCATAACCATATATGTTGCTGTCACTTTGGCATTACTAATGCTGTTTTGGCATTTAAGAGCCTGAAAGGGGTTGGCTATAGCCTTAGGATGCGCCAAATTAAAAGATGCACCCCTCTCAACAATTTTCTGGTGGTTTACAGTTTTTTGGTGCCAGCAATATTACATTTGATGGGCCATGTAGGCTATCCCCCTTCCAGCCACATCCCACCCACTTTTTAGAAAAGTGGCAAGAAAGGAATAAATATGGAAAACGTGCTACACTTGGCTTGCACAAACATTTTAACTTTTATACACCAGAAGTCCTAAAAACCTTATAAATTCGCCTCCTTGTGTTTTAGTATTCATTTTTTTATTGATTTTGGAACACTGAAATTAAAGTACTTTTGAATGGATTGGATATGTCTCATGTTTTCTCCATCACTGCATGATCTCCTGTTAGCATCTCCTTTCCAAATATCTACCATGATACAACACCTAGTATAGTTTTTCTTGCCTATTAATACTGAAAAAAATTAAAAACCTTGATTTTTTTTTTATTGTCTTGTTTTGACCCCTAGAACTTTTTTTGTAGTTATGCATACATAGAGCTGTGTGAGGGCTGATTTTTTGTGGGGCGATCTGTACTTTTCAATGATGCAATTTTGAAGCGTGTGTGACTTTTTGATCACTTTTTAACATTTTTGGGGAATTGAAGTGACTAAAAATGGTGAATTAGTATAGGGGTTTTCACAAGCTGCGATGCTCATGATGTGTATTTTTTTATTGATTAACTTTTTGATTTTGATTTTGGGGAAAGGGAGGTCATTTGAACTTTAATATTTTTTATATTTTTGAAAACTTTTATTTTTACTTTTTTTTTTTTTTTAATTTTGTTAAGTCACCCTGGGTGACTATAACTGGCAATTATTAGATTGCTCATTGTGTTCATTGATGGCTATATAGTCATCATTGAACACTTCATTGTCAATATAACATAGTGCTGCCACCTAGTGGCCAGTATTGGTATATTCCACTAATAGACAAAGCCTGTGTGATGGAAATGGTCTGAACTGTAATAACCTTTGGTCAAGTTGTGTATGCCCTGTAGCTTTAAAGCAGGTTCTGTTCTTTCTGTCTTTCATATGATGTTGCTGAAGAATGCTAACCTTGAGATAAGACGCTGTACACGTTTTTTTAACTACTAAGACACTGTTAGTATTGTCAGGAAGTATTGCCTTATATGAATAACTAATCAAATTACTAGTTTTAATTCCCACACCCTTGGTGGTGTGCCGCCTTTGTCTTGCTAACCTATAAGACTGTATGTTTTAATAATAAAGTGGGGAAATTGCTTGAGACCATAACTGGGTCTTGTCTGTTTCCTCTGAGCTTGTATGTTCTTTTATCTAATCAGAAGCTGTGCTGGGAGGGCAGAAGAGCTCAGATTGCACTCATATCTGCTTGAGGCTTCAGGCTATTAGAGCAGCATAACAGGTTCCCCAATCTCAGCTGGGGAATACTGTTACAGGAGCGGGAGCACGCAGCTCCCACTTCTGGACTGCTCAGATGCCGTGGTCTCATTTGACCATGGCATTTGAGGGGTGAAAAGTATACGATTAGCCTTATGGCTGATTGCATACACCTGTCATACGGTGGGGGTGTGAAGGGGTTAATGGGTTTAGTATTCTGTGGTGGACCATTATGGAAGATAATGTAGAAACTAGAAAACAGAAAAGCTCAGACAGGCCACATACCTCACGCTTTGATATTTTATTCCTGCAGAAAGATGTTTTTTAATTGTGAGATTTTATAAAGTACAAGAACATTTTAGATACAAAATACCCAATATCTTATGAAGTTAGCATTTTATTTCACTGTGTTGAGTTTTGACGCTACTCAAAAGTAGTAAAGGTCATATTGTGTTTTAAAACAAAACTGACGTCTTGAAAATGGCACCCTATGCGCCATAATATACAGGGAATATGCAATGAGGAATAACAGTTTGCTTCCTGGACACCACAGTGAGGGATTTTACACTACAGACATTGCATGATTGAAAACAACAGGCTTTCTTCTGTGAAATTGTTTCACCTGCAGCAAATGATTTTGTAATCTGAGATGTTATTAAAAAGCTAAAGACCTGGCTGGATGGGCTTATATAAGCAGCCAAAATAGTCCACATATTTAAAGATGTAGCCCTTTTTTACACACAATGCATATTTAATATAGGCAGGTGCAGTCATGTGGACCACAATGACATCACTAGATAGAGATTTGTGTAAGTAATGGGTCTCTTTTCTTATTTTTATGACATCTTTAACCCCTTTAACAATTAGTTATTATTTTCAAAATAATATAATGTACTATCAGATGTGTATATAACTATGCACCAAAACTGGAGAGGGTAGATCGTTGGTAACACCGCTCATGATAGCTGGCTTTCTCTCTCTCTAGTTCCTAGCAAAATAAAAATGGAGGTGTGCTGAAACCCGATTAAAGTCCAGAAAATAGGCAAGACAATCAGAGAGAGGGAGCAATTTCAACTTCCGTTTTATAAATCATGGTGATTACACTTCTGGCAAGCAGAGGCTCACATTTTTTGCGGTTACACATCTGTTATCTGTATTAGACAGCCTGATTTAACAGGCAATTGTCAGGAAGGAAGCATTCTTTCCCAGCAATCGTCTGCTCTCTGGCGGATGAGACCACTGCTACTACATGCCGACACATAAATGTGTGCTGGTTGTGCCCGTGCTGCAGACCACAAATTGCGGTCCGCAATGCACAGGCACTGACCGTAGGGCTGCGGTATGTGGATCGCGGACTCATTCATTTCAATGGGGTCCTTGATCCGCATCCGACTGTCCGCACCACAAAAAATAGAACATGTTCTATTTTTTTGCAGTGAGGAGGCACGGACAGAAACACCACGGAAGGAAGTGATGCAGGGTGCACACGGCTGATGCCCGTGTATTGCTGAGCCGCCGTATGTGGTCCGCAATATGGCCACAGCCATGTGCATGGGGCCTTAGTATACTATATACCTATACTGAATCATTGCTTGCCAGATGCAGTTCGTGAATAGACACTACAATCCGCTACCTGCAAACAATGATTTCTGTAACTTGTCAAAAGATTCGGATTCCCCCGATGAACGTGATTGGTCATCGGCGGCCGTATTACACTGCCAGAGCATCATTAATGAGCATTCATACTAACGCTCATTAGCGATTATCTGCTGAAAAATCAGCAGGTGTAATACAAACATTAGACAGAGATCCAGTTCTTACAATTCAACTAAGTAAACCTGCTTCAACAAAAGTATACTATATTGCTTCACAATTGCACTGGGGACATGTTCCTAATTCTCTCTCTTTTCTGAAGGAATGTGGCTAAGGGCTCATGCACACGAACGTATTTTCTTTCCGTGTCCATTCCGTTTTTTTTGCGGACCGTATGCAAAACTATTCATTTCAATGGGACCGCAAAAAAAACGGAAGGTACTCCGTGTGCATTCCATTTCTGTATGTCCGTATTTCCATTTCACAAAGAAATAGAACATGTCCTATTATTGACCGCATTATGGGCAAGGATAGTACTATTCTATTAGGAGCCAGCTGTTCCGTTCCGCAAAATACGGAATGCACACGGAATCCACTCCCCATTTACAATATATGCATGCTCAGCCAAGATGAACATATATATGGATAGGACGATCGGGAGGAAATGCTGTAGGCCCTATGATCGTTTGGTCAACAGTTATCTCATGTGTATGCCCAGGTTAGAGTAGACTAGGATTCGTAATGTGTTTTACACTGGGATATACAAGAATCCACTTATGGAGTACTTCATAAGTGCAATGCAATTTACAGAGCGTTTAAAAAGTCTAAAGACTCTTTCACTTTTTTACATTTTGTTAAGTTGCGGACTTGTGCTTAAATTAAAATAAATAAATAAAATATTTCCCCCATCAATCTGCACTCAATACCCCTGTCTATATAAGGTCTCACAGCTGACAAAGCATATCAGACCAAAAACCAAGCCATGGAAAGGGAAGAACTGCCTGTAGAGCCCAGAGACAGGATTGTATGGAGGCAAACATCTGGAGAGGGGTATAAAAAAATGTCTGCTGCACTGAAAGTTGGCCTACATAATTCTTAAATGGAATACTTTTGGAGCAACCATTGTTCTTCTTAGAGTTGGCTGCCCAACCAAATAAAGTAATCAGGGAAAAGGGCCTTGGTAAAAGATATTACCAAGAACCCGAATGGACACTGTGGCTGAGCTCCAAATATTATGTGTGCAAATGGGAGAAACTTCAGAAACCATCAATATAGCATTACACCAACCTGGGCTTTATAGCAGAGAAGCCAGAAAGAAGTCTCTCCTTGGTAAAAGACATATGAACGTTTACAAAAAAGCATGTAAAGGACTCTCAGACTGTGGAAAACAACTCTGGACTGGTGAAACCAAGATTAAACCTTTGGCCTCAATTCTAAGCGTCATGTTTGGAGAAAACCAGGCACTGCCTAATATCATCCCTACCGTGAAACATAGTAGTGGCAATATCATGATGTGGGGGTGTTTTTTATTGCCTGGGACAGAGAGATTTGTTAGGAGTTGAGGGAAAGCTAAATGGTGCAAAGTACAGAGATATTCTTCATGAAAACTTGAGTCCAGCATGCTCTGGACCTCAGACTGGGTCAAAGGTTAACCTTTCAACAAGAAAATGCCCCTAAGCAGGCAGCCAAGACAACACATGCATGGGTTAGGGATAACTCTGTGAATGTCCTTCAATGAAGTAGCTGGAGCCGTGAGTTGAACACAATCGATTATCTTCGGAGAGACCTGAAAATGGCTTTCCACCAACGTTCCACATCCACCATGACAGAGCTTGAGAGGATCTGCAGAAAAGAATGGCAGACAATCCCCAAATCTGGAATCACTGCCAAAGGTGCTTCAACTAAGCCCCAAGTACAGAGTCTGAATACATATAATCACTGATTGTTGAACTTTAGGGATTGAATATCTGGGATTAATCACAGCCACACTCCAACTCCTGATTGCATGAGATACATGTACATCATTCTGCATTATGGGATTAAAGGAGCATTTTCACCTAAGGCACTTAAGGGTGGTTTCACATAGAGTATTTTAAAAACACTGCTACAGTGATCTCTCAAGATACAATGGCCTCAGGATACAATATTTTCTACATACAATGGTCTTTTCTGACCCATCGTAAGTTGAAACTAGACTCATCATACAATGTCTCAGACTCAGATACAACCAATCAAGGCCACTTCTCTGGTAAAATAGCTGTATTAGTTGCTAGTTATCAGGTATTCCTGACTGTTATATGTAAGGACTTGGGGAAAACTAGGGGAGGCCTTTGAAGCACCAGAAATGGCAAAAGGCAGAGTGGATACAGCGTACATGTGGAACAAAGCACCCCCTGATTATATGGAAGCCACGTCTGGCACGTAACAGGTAGGACATAGTGTTAGGTTCCCATTCTGCAGAGAACACCTTGACGATCCGGTGAATGGGCTCAGATAATTTTGTACAAAATATATTTGCCAAGAGTCTCTGATTTATCAAACAAGCATAGCATGAGCTTTGGAATACTCTATATCATTATGGCATTTTGTGCTTTATCTGGCAGCAGTGTGCGGTTGTATTTCATGTATTCTCCTTTGATATGTAAGGACTTGTTTTATCTGTCTTAGTTATCTGCTTATTTTTCTTACATCTTCATTTTCTCTTATCTTGAATGGCATTTTGGGGCTTTGGAACCAATTACTCAACTTACAATGGTTTCAACATACAATGGTCCTCCTGGAACCAATTAATATTGTATCATGAGGGACCACTGTATATGTCTTCTTGCGCTTAAAATACTGAATGATAAACTTCCATAAAAACTGCAGTGTTTTTCTGAAATGGTGCAGCTTTTGCCTAGCCATTATCACAGAATGATGAAAGTAGCAGATGTGATGCAGAATTTCTAATCCATCGTATTAATCTAAAAAGAGATTTTGCAAATCCATTCTCATGCCATTTAAACAACTCCATTTTAGAAATTTCTGCAGCAAGCCTGTCACATATCCTTAGGCCATAATTGGCTCTTTGTAGGGTATAATATTTTTTCAAATAATTTTGTTAAAAAATGATGTGCCATGTTGATAGATAGCTCCTGCCAACAGCATGTACTGGTATTGATACTAGTTATACAATAATTAAATAAATGAAATAATAGAGTGATTATCTCATCTTTAAACAACTCATGAGAAAGCCTAATCTGCTGGTAATGACAACTGCTATACAATTTCAGGTTTCTCTTGCTGTTATTTTTTCCTCTGCTGTATCATTTTGTAACTTCGTTTACACATTGATGAATAAAACATATTTTTTTATTTCAATGACTTGAATTTTGTATGATACCAACAGCGATGTTAAATGTGGAGTAGCACACATCTCATGCTGAGAACCGTGCTTCATTCACCCTGAGTAATAAAGCAAATTCTTGCATGGCCTTGGTATAGATATTGAATTTAAAATGTCTTAAATCTGAGTGTTCATATAAAAAATGTATAAAAATCATTTCTGCTGTGCGCCTGATTTATAAGCCGTCTACTCTTCACTTTGAGGCATTGAATTTAAATGTTTGTTTCATCAGCTTGCAATGAACAATAAGTAAACCATTAAAAAATTATTTTAAAGGGACAGTCCAGTAAAAATTGTGTTTCTGTTTGCATTTCTTTAGTAACAAATCACTCAACTTTTTAATGGATGATCTTGGAGAGCACTGGCTACAAAATTGTATGTACAAGAGAGGCAGACAATGAGACTGCTATGGGATCCTTGAGACACATACTTCATTGGTGCCATTTCTTTCATACTAGGTGGCAACAAGTTGTGCAGGACATCCCTGACTAAAGGCCCAGCACTGAAGAGAAAGCAATCAATAGGCCCTTTGTCACAGTTCAGGGATGTGTGCAGCCCTGATCTTAACCCCACCTATGACCCTGCCTACTTGCATGGCCCGTCCTAGGCAACAGTGTACAACTAGTCAACGGTCCCTAGCCTAGGTACAATCTGGGGCAAAAAGGGAGGGGGAACAACGGGGAGAAAACAATAAACAAAGACAGAACACACACAATAGGAGATTGTCACCAAGCCAAAGTCACCAAGGGTCAGGCGTTCACTGGCCGCATCAGGAAGCGTACACTGCCCAATTCGCCTCACATTCTGTATGCTAGGAAGCATACATATGCTAGGAAGCGTATGCAAGTAGGGAGCAGGCGTATGCCGGAAAGCGTACACTATCGGATAGTCTTCGCCCTCAATCTCCATGGAAACAAGGACGCCTGCTGTGTTCCTGTTCAGAGCTAGACATGGGAGACTGGCAGCACAGCAAGGACGAGGCGCGTCGCCGGTTTACCGTGACACCCTTGAAATCTTTAAAGTTTAGTTCTTCAGTATATACACTGTCAATGCTCTCATAGGCTTCAAAAAATTATCCCTCTTGATTATCATGATCTTGTGAGGACCAACATGGTTGCTCTTCACAATAGTAACAAACATTGGTGACCTAGTGACCTAGGTGGTTGGGAAAATAGGTGTGTCTCAGGGTGAGAAGACACCTCTGGAGCAATTATAAACATTTAGCAATGCTGCAGTAACAACTCCACATTCTATAGTATTGCTACTCAATATTCACCTCATTTTAGGTATTGAGCATACGGTATGTCTACAGTACTATAAATCAGGGAAGATGAGTCTATGTTACCCTTTCCATTTTCACACTACAGTGACGGTGAAAAGAGTTAAAAAAAAAAAAAAAACGATTCACATGCTGATGATATCATCTGCACAGATTTTAAGGCATTCAAAAAGAACATGCTATTTATTGCATATTCCTTTTGGGAGTTTTCTACATATTTTAATCATTGTTAAGCAGAGACATGGACTGAACACATGCCACCTGACTGCAAAGATCTGCTGTAAAGCATGAGAGAACAGCCTGTGCCATCCATGAGAGAGGGGATGTGTTTCAGACCACCTCAGACTTTCTATACATTCATTTGTTGTAACTGCACCCTAATGGGACTAACCTAAATAGAAGCCTACACCTACATTAAAGAAAACAAATAAAATGTTAGCATCATCCAAATTTGATCCTAACTTTTAGACCTTAAGTGATCTATCCCTTTTTCTACTGTATGCCTTATCTATGTCTTCTCCATTAAAAGGGCTTTTTATATTTCTCATCTCAAAATACCCTGCAAACATAGGGAGCCAAGGACACGTGAACAAGGACAAAAAAGATACACTCAAAGACTGAAAAAGAAACTCTTAATTGAATTCAATCAATGCTCCGAGGAAATTAAAACACAGAAATCTAAGATCTGTTTTCGGAAGGAGAGATAAAGAACAAACTGTGAAGTCAATGACAGAAACTTTCCTTCAGGAAATGCATTTCTTAAGTTTTTACTTGAATTGTAACAGATGCATAATTCCAAATTTCAGTGGCAGGTACGGAATTACCCATGTATTTTTTTTTTATTAAAAGACATATTATTTTATACATTAGTAGATTACAATTAAAATTGAAGATGTAGCCCAAATGATTTAGTGACTGCAACAGAATTCATTTTCCAATCTTTTAAAATTGTGTGCAAAGTTTGTTTCTTTTTTAAACTCATCATAGAAATACTGTCCTTCTGTTGCAGTCAGCATAGAGAAATAAAAATCCAAGTGATAGTTAATTAACTGTCAGTTTACTGTTGCTGTGAGGGGGACATGCTATCTACTAGTATAATAGTAGTGTGTAAAATTTGGATAGCAATATGACAGTTCCAAAATTCTATTGATAGGCCTAGACGAAGGTGCCTACAGAAGAACATTGCAATGTTTAGTGATTAGATTAATGTGTGGTGTTCTATTTGAGTCACTCATTCCCTCCATCCCTCTCTGGTCCTAGTGAATGGTACGTCTGAGAAAGTCAAATGATTCTGTTTCTTACACTAATAGTCCGAAAGAGGTGAAAGTTAAAGAGTCAGAACAGGAAGTACAATATATGGAGTGATTTCAAATGTTTATATAAATATACAGTATATTTATTTATTTATTATAGCACTAATATAGCGCTACTATATTCCGCAGCGCTTTACAGACATTAGCACCAGGCTGTCCCCAATGGGGCTCACAATCTAAGTATATATATATATATATATATATATCTTACCATGTTTTTAGATGTCCGGGGTGTATTGATGAATGGAGTAGTGATCAGACTCACAATGAGAATGGGTTACGGGAAGAGGGAAGAGCACATTGCTCATTGGAGAGATTGTGACACGTGACCTGGGCAAATTTATGAATGAAGTGATTTGTAAGAATGTCCATTGGCCCTATTGTAACATGTGATTGGAAGACACCTGAAACCCGGCTTTTTTAAATCTGAGCCAGAGTTCCAATACTGCTAATATTATGAAAGACGAGGAATATTTGAAAATTAAAACATATGTTAATCAAAAGATCGGGAAAATAATAGTTTTATGGATTTTAACAAGTTCAATGTAGTAGGTGTGAGTTGAAAATAACTAGATACGATTCAAGCAACTTCATATGGGAAGTGAGTAAGAGTAAAAGCGATTGGATCACATAAAAGCAAGGAGGTGTATAAGAAGAGATCCGGAGGAAGTCAAAATCAGAACCCCTGACGAAGCGCAAGGCGAAACCCGGGTCGGGTGGAATATGCGGGACACGATCGCTTTGATGACTTTTATGGATTTTTAAATGTCGATGTGTCTGAGTACCATTTTTGTTTGTGAGTATAATAAAACCTTTTAATATACCACTTAGTTGATGGTGCTTCACTATTGGCGTTTCCTCAATCATATGCAGATGCCTGTGGATGAAAGATGATTATAATCCTGCTATAATCGGTGTTCGAGCTGTGCAATACATATGTTCATTCTGGCTTGAGGATATTGCTACCTTCTCTAAAGCAGCGCGGTTTCTTGCTGTTTTTTCGAGTGTTATATATATATATATCCATGTCAAAAATACATGGAATGTTCACATATACAATATCTCACAAAAGTGAGTACACCCCTCACATATTTGTAAATATTTTATTATATTTTTTCATTGGACAACACTGATTCGACACTTGCATAAAGTAGTCAGTGTAAAGCTCAACATACAGCCATTAATGTCTAAACCACTGGCGACAAAAAGGAGTACACCCCTAAGTAAAAATGGCCAAATTGTGCCCAATTAGCCATTTCCTTCCCTGGTGTCATGTGACTTATTAGTGTTACCAGGTGTGAATAGGGATCAGGTGTATTAAATTTGGTGGTCACTGGAAGTTCAACATGGCACCTCATAGCAAAGAACTCTCTGAGGATCTGAAAAAAGAATTGTTGCTCTATATAAAGATGGCCTATGCTATAAGAAGATCACCAACACCCTGAAACTGAGCTACAGCACGGTTGCCAAGACCATACAGCAGTTTAACAAGACAGGTTCCACTCCGAACCATTCTCTCCATAGTTCACCAAAGAAGTTGAGTGCATATGCTCAGCGCCATATCCAGAGGTTGCCTTTTCAAAATATGTATGAGTGCTGCCAGCATTGCTGCAGAGGTTAAAGGGGTGGGGGATCAGCCTGTCAGTGCTCAGACCATATGCCGCACACTGCATCAAATTGGTCTGCATAGCTGTCATCCCAGAAGGAAGCTTCTTCTAAAGATGATACACAAGAAAGCCTGTAAACAGTTTGCTGAAGACAAGCAGGCTAAGGACGTGGATTACCAAAATCTTGGCCTGTGGTCTGATGGGACCAAGATAAACTTTTTTGATTCAGATAGTGTCAAGTGTGTGTGGCGGCAACCAGGTGAGGAGTACAAAGACAAGTGTGTCTTACCTACAGTCAAGCATGGTGGAAGTGTCATGGTTTGGGGCTGCATAAGTGCTGCCGGCTGTGAGGAGCTACAGTTCATTGAGGGAACTATGAAGGCCAACATGTACTGTGATATACTGAAGCAGAGCATGATCACTTCAGAAACTGGGCAGCAGGGCAGTGTTCCAACATGATAACGACCCCAAATACACTTCAAAGATGACCACTGCCTTGCTAACGAAACTGAGAGTAAAGGTGCTGGACTGGCTAAGCATGTCTCTAGACCTAAACCCTATGCAGCATCTGTGGGGCATCCTCAAACAGAAGGTGGAGGAGCGCAAGGTCTCTAAGATCCTCTAGCTCCGTGATGTTCTCATAGAGGAATGGAAGAGGATTCCAGTGGCAACCTGCAGCCACAGAAAATATTGACACTTCGGCAAAATTGGGCCATTTTAACATAGGGGTGTGCTAACTTTTGTTGCCAGTGGTTTAGACAATAATGGCTGTGTGTTATTTTGAGGGATGTATTCACTTTTGTGAGATACTTTAGGCTGTTATGTGAAAAAATAAAATTTGATGGCAGTGTCCCTTTCAATACAGCATGATTGATCACTAATAATGTACAGTGTAATATATGAAGCTACAAATGTACCGTATCTGCAAGCAATTCTCACATACAAATTGTAGTGCTGCTAGTGTGACATACTGTTCTCTTACCCTCCCTGAAGTATGGGGATGTCATTTATCCCTTCCTCTTCTCTGCCTGATATCTCTCCTCTTTCCAAACTAAATCCTTCTCATTCCTTGCCACAGTAGAATATGTGCAACCCAAACATTTTCCTTCATAACCCAAAACCCCTTATCAGAAATTCCTTTACACCAAAGAAAAACATGTAATCATAAAAATATATACATATCTAACCTATTTTAAACATGTCTAAAAATTTTAGCAGCCACAAATAAATCATTTTTTTTTCTTAATAATAATGATCAAAAAAGTTAATGGGATTACACTTTTTAATCTTATTATTATATTTAAATTTGTTCTGTTGGAAACAAAGGCAACGCATTTTGAAAATTTTACTCATTTAAACTTGCAGAAAAAAATATGTTTTTCCAGATGCAGCAATAAACTGTACACAGGCTACTGAACTTTCTTTTCTCAGTGATCTCCAGAAATAAATTCTCAGAAACTTAAAAAAATATATTTGAGCACATATAACGAAACACATCAAACACTCCATGGACTGTGAGGATAAGACAATAGTTTTTACAGCTTCCTCATAACGGAAAGACAAATGGTAGAATGAGTAAAACAAAACAGGAAAAAAAGGAGAAGCAGCTACTCTGTCGCCAGGCGTGAAATAATAAAAAAGCTGCTGTTGATGGGTGTTCAGTGGTTCTGAAATACAATGCCTGGAAAGGTTAGCGAAGCTGTTTATAAGCTATCTTTTTATATAATGGCAAGCGTCTCTTTATAATTTTATTTAGCACACAGGATCCCAGTGGCATTGTTTCTTATAGATTCATTCTTTTCAGTGCAAATTGTGTTTGTGGGAAAAAAAGAACATCAAAAGACTTTTAACAAGTTTTCTTTTTAGAAACCACTACAAGAAATAAAGTATAGCTGAGTGACCTTGTCAGTTTCATCTTTCCACTGGAAGAACAGGTCAGACATACTACTTTTTATTTGCTATAATGAACCTTTTCTTTAAAAAGGGGTTGTCCTATTACAACAACATATCCCTCAACCACAGCATCTAATATAGTAACATTACATAGTAACATAGTTTACAAGGCCGAAAAAAGACATCTGTCCATCCAGTTCGGCCTGTTTTCCTATAAGTTGATCCAGAGGAAGGCAAAAAAAACCTTGTGAGGTAGAAGCCAGTTTTCCCCACTTTAGGGAAAAAAATTCCTTCCCGACTCCAATCAGGCAATCAGAATTACTCCCTGGATCAACGACCCCTCTCTAGTAACTATAACCTGTAATATTATTACCCTCCAAAAATACATCCAGGCCTCTCTTGAACTCTTTTAGTGAACTTACCATCACCACCTCCTCAGGCAGAGAGTTCCATAGTCTCACTGCTCTTACCGTAAAGAATCCTCTTCTATGTTTGTGTACAAACCTTCTTTCCTCCAGACGCAGATGATGGCCCCTCGTCACAGTCACAGTCCTGGGGATAAATAGATCGTGGGAGAGATCTCTGTACTGACCTCTGATATATTTATACATAGTTATTAGATCTCCCCTCAGTCGTCTTTTTTCTAAAGTGAATAGGCCTAATTTTGATAATCTTTCTGGGTACTGTAGTCCACCCATTCCAGTTATTACTTTAGTTGCCCTCCTCTGAACCCTCTCCAGCTCTGCTATGTCTGCCTTGTTCACAGGAGCCCAGAACTGTACACAGTACTCCATGTGTGGTCTGACTAGTGATTTGTAAAGTGGCAGGACTATGTTCTCATCACGGGCATCTATGCCTCTTTTGATGCAACCTATTATCTTATTGGCCTTGGCAGCAGCTGTCTGACACTGGTTTCTGCAGCTTAGATTTCTGTTCACTAAAATTCCTAGGTCCTTTTCTATGTCAGAGTTACCCAATATTTTACCATTCAGTATGTACTGGTGACTTGCATTATTCCTTCCCATATGCATAACTTTACATTTGTCAGTGTTAAACCTCATCTGCCACTTCTCTGCCCAAGCCTCCAGTCTATCCAGATCCATCTGTAGCAGTGTACTGTCCTCTTCTGTGTTAATTACTTTACACAGTTTAGTGTCATCTGCAAAAATTGATATTTTACTGTGCAAGCCTTCTACAAGATCATTAATAAATATATTGAAGAGAATAGGGCCCAATACTGACCCCTGTGGTACCCCACTAGTTACAGTGACCCAATCTGAGTATGTACCATTAATAACCACCCTCTGTTTTCTATCACTGAGCCAGTTACTTACCCACATACAGACATTTTCTCCCAGGCCAAGCATTCTCATCTTATATACTAACCTTTTTATGTGGTACAGTGTCAAATGCTTTGGAGAAGTCCAGATATACAACATCCATTGATTTGCTGCGGTCCAGTCTAGAACTTACCTCCTCATAGAAACTGATTAAATTGGTTTGACATGACCGATCCCTCATGAAGCCATGCTGATATGGAGTAATTTGCTTATTTTCATTGAGGTACTCCAAGATAGCATCTCTTAGAAAACCCTCAAACAGTTTACCCACGACAGATGTTAAACTTACCGGCCTATAGTTCCCGGGCTCTGTTTTTGGACCCTTTTTGAATATTGGCACCACATTTGCTATGCGCCAATCCTGTGGAACACTCCCTGTCAGTATAGAGTCCTTAAATATCAGAAATAAGGGTCTGGCGATGACATTACTTAATTCTCTTAGGATACGGGGGTGTATGCCATCCGGTCCTGGCGATTTGTCTATTTTAATCTTTTTAAGACGCAGCTCTACTTCTTCCTGGGTCAGACAGGGCACTTTTAATGGGGAATTTACTTTTATATTCTGCATTTCATCTGACAGTTTATTTTCATCAGTGAATACAGTGGAGAAAAAGATATTTAGTAGCTTTGCTTTCTCCTCATCGCTCTCTGCAACTCCCCCCTCATTACTCTGTAAGGGGCCGACACCTTCAGGTTTATACTTTTTACCAGTCTGACCACTGGGGCCCACCGATCACAAGAACAGAAACATGTGTCTCCATTTAAATGGAGCTCCATTCAGCTCTATGAGGCAGCTGGAGATAAATGAGTGCATGTCCTCTGCTATCTCAGGCAGTCCCAAAGAGTTAAATGGAGCTGCAGACATGCAACTTTGTTCTTGAGATTGGTATGGGCCCCAGTGGGTGGACCCCTTATCCTGTGGATAGAGTATTAATTGTTGTAATGTGACAACCCAGTATTTAAAGGGTTACTTTAATAGGTTGGGTTTAATATGTTTTTTTTTATGTAAATTGTGGTCTTTTTTCCCTCTTTTTATCTTTTGCTTATTAAAGTTAAAAAATTCTGACCTGGGGGTGGGGAGGTTCTAACCTCAGAAACAAATGTTCCTTAATGTTTCTTCCAGGCGCTCTTGGTTACCTATACAAAAGTACTTGCAACGCTGCAAAACAAGATTTTGACAGATAACTGCATTTATTTAGCATTTTTAATGCTTGTCAAAATAAAATGGTCTAAATTGGTCTTTTGAGCTTTCCCAAATCTTGTGTGTATGCCTGCCTTTAAAGTGAATGAGGATGTGTTGGTGGAATTCTGGTAACCATAAGGTTTGCTGTGGAGGGAACCATAAGGGCCACTTTCACACTGTTTTGGACAGTATTCTCCATTAATATAGGTAAGCAAAAACCTAGAAAAATAAAAACAATAATGAAAAGGACTGCACTTCAAATACTGATGCAAAATGCTAGCCAAAATATTATGAAGTAAAAGTAGGAGTGTGGAGATATGCATTTACCCAATGATCAACCTGATGCTTGGGTGGCCTATGTCCCCACACTGACCAATATGGCTTGATGAAGGGAATGTGCTTATTTTGGAGCTATGTTTCATTATTGGGTGCGAACAGTGGGGCTCCTAAGAAGTGCATCATTCAAGTTGGCATAAAGTTTAAAGTGTACATTTTCTACTTTAATCTGTATGAGTTATGTTTTTGGATACAAATAGTGTTGATCGAGCACCTGTGTGCTCATATGCTCAGGTGCTCTGGCCGAGCACTAGGGGGTGCTTGAGTGCTTGGCCGAGCACCCGAGCATAATGAAGGTCAATGGGAGTAAACCAGGCACCCCCGCTCGGAAGAGGGGAGGGTGCCTGGTTTGTTGTGGTCCCCCATAAAAATAAAAAAATGTGGCCAGGTATCTCACCGCTCTTATAACCACTCCACTGTCACTGCCTCCGCCGCCCTCCTCTTCACTTGCGTCCTCCGTCTGTTCCAGGCTCTTGCTGAGCCGGCGCATGCGCACTGCATTGCCCATTGTAGGCACGGCATCGGCGTAGCCACTGCGCATGCGCCGGCTGGGGGAGAGACTGGAACAGACGGAGGACGCAAGTGAAGAGGAGGGCGGGCGGAGGCAGTGACAGTGGCAGAGAGATCTTGAAAAAAAGCAGATGAGCCCGGGCTCCACGGCGGTGAGTTCGGTCTCCGGGCACTTCTCATCACTAGATATAAAGTGTATAAGATGGGCACAGTTTAGTAAGCACACAGTAAAAACTCATTTGTGGTACAGACAAGTTGATAGACGTAACCAGGACAACCAAAATGAAAGTGTCTATTGTTTGAATAACTGGCTTCATTCATAGCACTATACACAACCATAAACAATAGAAATAGAATAGAAAGAAAGCTAATACTGAAAAGTTACAAAACAGCTTTAATTATGAGTAAATTCTTGGGACTTTTATTTCTGCCATGTATGTAATAAGGTTGGGGAATATACTTGTAAGATTGACCAATCAAATGCACTAGAATTCAAGTGCTATTTGCACTTACCATAAATTCTTTGCACTTCCATTAGAAAGAGGCAGTATTATGATATTGAAAATTAAATATTGCCTAACTGTAGTATTCTGTACAGATAAAAATCAAAAATCAGGCAGCACTCTCAAAAAAGTAAAAGGCAAATCAAAATTTATTTACCCATGTGGGACGTGCGACGTTTCGGCTCGACTGAGCCTTTCTCAAGCAACAACCAACAGTGCAAGCAGACTATATAAAGGTAAAGTGCATGTGCAGACAATCACATCATTAGTCAATTACATCATCTCAAAAAATCACAGCCAGTGCAAAAAAACCCAAAAAAAAACATTAAAGTGCATATGCAAATGTGTACAGCATGTAAATAGTGCAATATAAGATCACAGTACATAATCAGACATCACAGTTATGATTATAATTGTGTAAATGGCATAATAAATGCATAATCATGTGATAAGTTGAATCAAAAACCAAAGTACAAAAAACACATATTTAATTAAAAGCTATATACCAGGTGAGTAGAGATGAGCGAATCATTCAAAAAATTATTTACTGAACATTCGCCGAACTTTTCCTAAAATTCGTATATTCGACGAATAGATTCGTTGTAATTGCGTACAAAATATATGTTATTATGTGCTGTTAGCGAACATTCCCTCACTAATAACGAACGTTCATTTACAAAATGTACGCAACTTCTTAGAAGATGTACACATGAGCATACAAACAGCTTACGAATCTCAGCGTACTATTGTCTAAGCGATTACGTAATATGCAGGCACGTACGAGGAGAGGCTGCGGCGTGCACTCCTCAGAGGCAGAGCGAATATTCGAGACATATATTTGGTAAAGTGCAAATACATTATTATAGGTATAATATAAAAATTTTAAATATCACCTACCTAGTATGCTCACGGACACGTTTAAGTCTCTTTTCTTCTGACGCTTGTCATAGAACTGGAGCAGAGTCCCAAACTCAGTCTCAATTTGTAATCCACATAGGTAAAATTGTAATCCAAATGGGTAAAAAAAAAAGCAGCAAAGGTTCCTTAAAAAACCCTCTTTCAAGGGGCTCCCCAAATAACCTGAAAAGGGGGAAAAAGGGATGAGGCTCATAAATGTGCAACTTAATTTCCTGAGTTGCCTCGTCATCCTCCCGCGCTGGCGAAAGGGGCGGAACTACCAGGGAGGAGTCTGCATCGCTGAATTAAATTCGTACGCAACAGCATATAGAGTAACTTCCAGGGAAAAGTCTGCATCGCTGAATTGAATTTGTACGCGACAGCGTATAGAGTAACTAAACTATACGTAGAATAGAGTATAATTTATAGGACACACTACGTAGCGAATGCGTACAAAAGCGAAGCGAATCACCTAATATTCGGATTCGCTTCGCGGCTGAAAAATCCCAAAATTCGATACGAATCTACGATAGATGAAGTAGTAGGTGAGCCACCCAAACATGTAGCCTGACACAGCATGGCAGTGACACCACCAAGTGACCAAGTTAGATGAGGCAGTAGGTGAGCCTCCCAAAAATTTAGCCTGACACAGCATGGCGGTGACACCACCAAGTGACCAAGTTAGATGAAGTAGTAGGTGAGCCACCCAAACATGTAGCCTGACACAGCATGGCGGTGACACCACCAAGTGACCAAATTAGATGAGGTAGCAGGTGAGCCACCCAAAAATTTAGTCTGACACAGCATGGCGGTGACACCACCAAGTGACCAAGTTAGATGAGGTAGCAGGTGAGCCACCCAAACATGTAGCCTGACACAGCATGGCAGTGACACCACCAAGTGACCAAGTTAGATGAGGTAGCAGGTGAGCAACCCAAACATGTAGCCTGACACAGCATGGTGGTGACACCACCAAGTGACCAAGTTAGATAAGGTAGCAGGTGAGCCACCCAAAAATTTACCCTGACACAACATGGCGGTGACAACAGAGTGACCAAGTTAAACTGAGGTAGCCGGTGAACCAAATAAAATTTTACCCTGACACAGCATGGCAGTGAACCCAGAGTGACCAAGTTAGACTGATAGAGCAGGTGAAGCCCATAAAATTTTACCCTGACACAGCATGGCGGTGACAACAGAGTGACCAAATTAGACTGATGTAGCAGGTGAAGCACCTAAAATTTTACCCTGACACAGCATGGCGGTGAACCCAGAGTGACAAAGTTAGACTCATGTAGCAGGTGAAGCACATAAAATTTTACCCTGACACAGCATGGTGGTGAACCAAGAGTGACAAAGCTAGACTGATGTAGCAGGTGAAGCACATAAAATTTTACCCTGACACAGCATGCCGGTGAACCAAGAGTGACAAAGCTAGACTGATGTAGCAGGTGAACCAAATAAAATTTTACCCTGACACAGCATGGCAGTGAACCCAGAGTGACCAAGTTAGACTGATAGAGCAGGTGAAGCCCATAAAATTTTACCCTGACACAGCATGCCGGTGAACCAAGAGTGACCAAGTTAGACTGAGGTAGCAGGTGAAACACATAAAATTTTACCCTGACACAGCATGGCAGTGAACCCAGAGTGACCAAGTTAGACTGATATAGCAGGTGAAGCCCATAAAATTTTACCCTGACACAGATTGGCAGTGACAACAGAGTGACCAAGTGAGACTGAGGTAGCAGGTGAAGCACATAAAATTTTACCCTGACACAGCATGGCGGTGACAACAGAGTGACCAAGTGAGACTGAGGTAGCAGGTGAAGCACATAAAATTTTACCCTGACACAGCATGGCGGTGAACCAGAGTGACCAAGTTAGACTGAGGTAGCAGGTGAAGCACATAAAAATTTTACCCTGACACAGCATGGCGGTGACACAGAGTGACCAAGTTAGACTGAGGTAGCAGGTGAAGCACATAAAATTTTACCCTGACACAGCATGGCGGTGACAACAGAGTGACCAAGTGAGACTGAGGTAGCAGGTGAAGCACATAAAATTTTACCCTGACACAGCATGGCGGTGAACAACAGAGTGACCAAGTTAGACTGAGGTAGCAGGTGAAGCACATAAAATTTTACCCTGACACAGCATGGCGGTGAACAACAGAGTGACCAAGTTAGACTGAGGTAGCAGGTGAAGCACATAAAATTTTACTCCTGACACAGCATGGCGGTGACCAGAGTGACAAGTTAGACTGATGTAGCAGGGTGGAAGCACATAAAAATTTACCCTGACACAGGCATGGTGGTGACCCAGAGTGACCAAGTTAAACTGATGTAGCAGGTGAAGCACATAAAATTTTACCCTGACACAGCATGGCAGTGAACCAGAGTGACAAGTTTAGACTGAGGTAGCAGGTGAACACATAAATTTTACCCTGACCACAGCATGGCGGTGAACCAGAGTGACCAAGTTAGACTGAGTAGCAGGTGAACACATAAAATTTTACCCTGACACAGATGGCGTGACAAGAGTGACCAAGTTAGACCGAGGTAGCAGGTGAAGCACATAAAATTTTACCCTGACACAGCATGGCGGTGAACCAGAGTGACCAAGTAGACCGATGGTAGCAGGTGAAGCACATAAAATTTTACCCTGACACAGCATGGCGGTGACAAAGAGTGACCAAGCTAGACTGATGTAGCAGGTGAAGCACATAAAATTTTACCCTGACACAGCATGGCGGTGGACAAAGAGTGACCAAGTTAGACTGAGGTAGCAGGTGAAGCACATAAAATTTTACCCTGACACAGCATGGCGGTGAACCCAGAGTGACCAAGTTAGACTGATGTAGCAGGTGAAGCACATAAAATTTTACCCTGACACAGCATGGTGGTGAACCCAGAGTGACCAAGTTAAACTGATGTAGCAGGTGAAGCACATAAAATTTTACCCTGACACAGCATGGTGGTGAACCCAGAGTGACCAAGTTAAACTGATGTAGCAGGTGAAGCACATAAAATTTTACCCTGACACAGCATGGCAGTGAACCCAGAGTGAGCAAGTTAGACTGATGTAGCAGGTGAAGCACATAAAATTTTACCCTGACACAGCATGGTGGTGAACCAGAGTGACCAAGTTAAACTGATGTAGCAGGTGAAGCACATAAAATTTTACCCTGACACAGCATGGCGGTGACAACAGAGTGACCAAGTTAGACTGATGTAGCAGGTGAAACACATAAAATTTTACCCTGACACAGCATGGCAGTGAACCCAGAGTGACCAAGTTAGACTGATATAGCAGGTGAAGCACATAAAATTTTACCCTGACACAGCATGGCAGTGACAACAGAGTGACCAAGTGAGACTGAGGTAGCAGGTGAAGCACATAAAATTTTACCCTGACACAGCATGGCGGTGACAAGTTAGTGACCACGTGAGACCGAGGTAGCAGGTGAAGCCCATAAAATTTTACCCTGACACAGCATGGCGGTGAACCAAGAGTGACAAAGCTAGACTGATGTAGCAGGTGAAGCACATAAAATTTTACCCTGACACAGCATGGCGGTGAGCCAAGAGTGACCAAGTTAGACTGATGTAGCAGGTGAAGCACATAAAATTTTACCCTGACACAGCATAGCGGTGAACCAAGAGTGACCAAGTTAGACTGAGGTAGCAGGTGAAAGCACATAAAATTTTACCCTGACACAGCATGGCGGTGACAACAGAGTGACCAAGTTAGACTGAGGTAGCAGGTGAAGCACATAAAATTTTACCCTGACACAGCATGGCGGTGACAACAGAGTGACCAAGTTGAGACTGAGGTAGCAGGTGAAGCACATAAAATTTTACCCTGACACAGCATGCGGTGACAACCAGAGTGACCAAGTTGAGACTGAGGTAGCAGGTGAAGCACATAAAATTTTACCCTGACACAGCATGGCGGTGAACCCAGAGTGACCAAGTTAGACTGAGGTAGCAGGTGAAGCACATAAAATTTTTACCCTGACACAGCATGGCGGTGAACCAACAGAGTGACCAAGTTAGACTGAGGTAGCAGGTGAAGCACATAAAATTTTACCCTGACACAGCATGGCGGTGAACCCAGAGTGACCAAGTTAGACTGAGGTAGCAGGTGAAGCACATAAAATTTTACCCTGACACAGCATGGCGGTGAAACCAAGTGACCCAAGTTTAAGACTGATGTAGCAGGTGAAGCACATAAAATTTTACCCTGACACAGCATGGCTTTGAACCAAGAGTGACCAAGTTAGACTGATGTAGTAGGTGAAGCACATAAAATTTTACCCGACACAGCATGGCCGGTTGACAACAGAGTGACCAAGTTAGACTGATGTAGCAGGCTGAAGCACCTAAAATTTTACCCTGACACAGCATGGCGGTGAACCAGAGTGACCAAGTTAGGACTCATGTAGCAGGTGAAGCACATAAAATTTTACCCTGACACAGCATGGCAGTGAACCAAGAGTGGCCAAGTTAGACTGATGTAGCAGGTGAAGCACATAAAATTTTACCCTGACACAGCATGGCGGTGAACCAAGAGTGACCAAGTTAGACTGATGTAGCAGGTGAAGCACATAAAATTTTACCCTGACACAGCATGGCGGTGACAACAGAGTGACCAAGTAAGACTGATGTAGCATGTGAAGTACATGAAATTTTAACCTGACTCAGCATGGCGGTGACAACAGAGTAACCAAGTTAGACTGAGGTAGCAGGTGAAGCACATAAAATTTTACCCTGACACAGCATGGCGGTGACAACAGAGTGACCAAGTGAGACTGAGGTAGCAGATGAAGCACCTAAAATTTTACCATGACACAGCATGGCGGTGAACCCAGAGTCACCAAGTTAGACTGATGTAGCAGGTGAAGCACATAAAATTTTACACTGACACTAGTGATGAGCGAGCCGGAGCGGCAAGATTCGGGATTTGCACGAATCTTGCCCGCTTCGGCTCGGCTCGGCATCCCGAGGCAGCGCGGATTCGTGAAGATTCGTGAGTCACTGCCAATTTGAAATGCCTGTTTTTTTCAGCCAATCAGCATCAAAGGGAAGCCTGTGGGAATGCCTGCTGTGATGTAACAGCCCCTATACCTCCCCAGCAGTGATTGGCTGGCAGTGACATGTGACCTAAATTTACATAAGGTAGGGACCTGCAGCATCAGCCTCAGGCCTCATTCACACGTCCGCAAAAATCGTCCGCATCCGATCTGCAATTTGCGGACCGGGTGCGGACCAGGTGCGGACCCATTCACAGTCAATGGGGCCGCAAAAGATGCGGACGGCACACTGTGGGTCCGGAAAAAAATAGAACATGTCCTATTCTTGTCCGGATCCACGGACAGGAAAAGGCATTTCTATCATGTGCGTTCCGCAAATTGCGGACTGCACATGGGCCGCTGTCCGTGTTTTGCGGATCCGCAAAACACGGACAACACCAAACGGACGTCTGAATGAGCCCTTAGGGAGCCTCAGAGGCATCCCTACATGCTGCCCCTGGTGTTTCCTATGCATTTCCAAGGTGTTTCCATCATTTTCTGAGGTTTTCACATGTTGGGGCAAACTTGACTGTGCAGAATCTTTGGCCCCTGCAAAAAGATTCGGGTCTCCCATAGACTTTAATGGGACTCGTGATTCGGCCCGAATCCACGAATCCCGCGGTGGGATTCGGGCCGAATACCGAATCCCCAAATCTTTTAGGATTCGGTCATCTCTAACTGACACAGCATGGCGGTGACAACAGAGTGACCAAGTGAGACTGAGGTAGCAGGTGAAGCACATAAAATTTTACCCTGACACAGCATGGCGGTGACAACAGAGTGACCAAGTTAGACTGAGGTAGCAGGTGAAGCACATAAAATTTTACCCTGACACAGCATGGCGGTGAACCCAGAGTGACCAAGTTAGACTGAGGTAGCAGGTGAACCACCCAAAAATTAACCCTGACACAGCATGGCGGTGACACCACCAATGCCTTGGTCAGACTGAGATTGCAGTCAAATGGCTGTAGGTGAGCCTCCCAAAAAATTGTTTTCAAGTGTTTGAAGTTGACTCTCCTAAAAAATTGTTTTTGAGTGTCTGTAGTTGACCCTCCTAAAAAATTGTTTTTGAGTGTCTGTAGTTGACCCTCCTAAAAAATTGTTTTTGAGTGTCTGTAGTTGACGCTCGTAAAAAAATTGATTGGAGAGAGGGCCTGTAGGTGGCCCTCTGTAAACATTGTTTGAAAACAGAGCCAGTAGGCCCTCTGAAAAATTGCCTGTTGGCTCAGCGTTTGTGTA
>ONZH01000783.1:0-25599 GCA_900303285.1 Rhinella marina | reverse complement strand
AAAAACAGCACAATTCACCATTTTTTAGCCACCTTTCCCCCCAAAAAAATAGGATAGGACTGTTCTATTATGGGACGGAAGTTCCAAAAATACGGAATGCGCACAGCATTTTTGCTGATAGCATAGAGGACTGATGGCACAGAGGACTGGCATGGGGGGAACTGATGGTACAAAGGACTGATGGTGTGGGGGAACTGATGGTACAAAGGAATGATGGGGTGGGGGGGATGGCACTGAGGAGGCCGATGGTAAAGGGGGTCATATGATGGCATGGGGGGCTGATGAGTTTTTCTAAAGGAAAACAGACTTTTAATTATTCTTTTATTATTAGAGTACTCGAATAATTGTTGGATTAATCGATAGAATACTTGATTACTGAAATAATTGATAGCTGCAGCCCTAGTTTGGACTGCCACAACATGCATTACAAGAACATTTTTTTCTCCACTGCTTTATTTTGTTCCACTAAGTAGTCATTTGGACACAGGCCCTGCAGGGGTGGGTACAGGTTTATAGCTTTACTGAAGGCTGATGTATGCTTTACTTTTTGTTTAACAGAATGGATTAACTATGAATCTTGGTGCTCTGCACAGTGATGTAAACGGCAATAAATTACACCTGTAATTAACTATGAATGTGGGTGCACCACAGTAATGGCGATAAACTTTCCCTGCACTGCCTCTGCAAATTTTCTGAATCAAATTTTTTTCTGAAAACTGAACTCTAGTTATAATATTATAAGCTGCATTAAAATCTATAGGCGTCAGACCTATCAGGTTACTGTATTATACACTGTATATAATATTTAGGGCCAGATCCATCAGGTTAAAGCATTATACACTGTGTATAATCTATAGGGTCAGATATATCAGGTTACTGTATTATACACTGAATATAATCTATAGGCTCAGATCAATCAATTTACTGTATTATACACTTTATATGACATACAGGGTCAGACCTATTAGATTACATTACTATACACTGTATTAAAAATCTATAGGGTCAGATCCATCAGGTTACTGTATTATACACTGTATATAACATATAGGGTCAGATCTATTAGTTTACTGCATTAAACAACGTATATAATCTATAGGATCAGAGCTATTAGGTTACTGTATCATACTCTGCATATAATCTATAGGGTCTCATCTATCAGGTTACTGTATCGCACATTTTATATAATCTAGAGGGTCAGATCTATCAGGTTACTGTATTATACACTGTATATTATCTATAGGGTCAGATCCATCAGGTTACTGTATAATACACTGTATATAATATATATGGTCAGATCCATTGTGGTACTGTATCTTACACTATATATAATCTATAGGTTAAATCTATAAGGTTAATGTATTTTACACTGTATATAATATATATGGCCAGATCCATAGGATTGCTATATAATACAGTGTGTATGATATATAGGGTCAGATCGATCGGGTCACTGTATTATCCACTGTATACAATCATACACTGTATATAATCTATAGGGCCACATATATTGGTTTACTATATCATACATTGTATATTATCTAAAGGGTCATATATATCAGGTTACTGTATTATACACTGTATATTATATATATGGTCATATCCATCAGGTCACTGTATTATACACTGTATATTATCTATAGGGTCAGATCCATCAGGTTACTGTATTATACACTGTATATAATCTGTAAGGTCACATCTATCAGGTTACTGTATAATACACTGTATATAATATATATGGTCAGATCCATTGGGGTACTGTATCTTACACTATATATAATCTATAAGGTTAAATCTATAAGGTTAATGTATTTTACAATGTATATAATATATATGGCCAGATCCATAGATTGCTATATAATACAGTGTGTATGATATATAGGGTCAGATCGATCGGGTTACTGTTTTATCCACTGTATACAATCATACACTGTATATAATCTATAGGGCCACATATATTGGTTTACTATATTATACATTGTATATTATCTAAAGGGTCATATATATCAGGTTACTGTTTTATTCACTGGATATAATCTATAGGGTCAGATCTATCTGGTTACTGTATCATACACTGTTTAAAATCTACGTGGGCAGATCCATCAAGTTACTGTATCGTACACTGTATATAATCCAAAGGGTTATATATATCAGGTTACTGAATTATACACTGTATATGATCTATAGGGTCCGATCTATCAAGTTACTGTATCATAAACTGTATATAATCTACAGGGTCAGAACTATCAGGTTACTGTATTTTACACTGTATATAATCTATAGGGTCATATCTATCAGGTTACTGTAGTTTACACTGTATATAATCTATAATGCCAGAATCACCAGGTCACTGTATTAGACACTGTGTATAATCTATAGGGTCCAATCTATCATGTTACTGTATTATAAACTGTATATTATCTATGGGGTCAGATCCATCCTGTTACTGCATCATACACTGTATAATCTGTAGGATCAGATGTAACAAGTTACTGTATTATACACCATATATAATATATAGGGTGAGATTTATCAGGCTACTGTATTATACACTGTATTACAATCTACAGTGTGAGATCTATCGGATTTCTGTAGTATAGACTGTATATAATCTATAGAGTTAGATCCATCAGGTTACTGTATTATGAATGGTATATAATCTATATGGTCAGATCCATCAGTATACTGTATTATACACGGTATGTAATCTATAAGGTCAAATCTATCAAGTAACTGCATTATACATTGTATGTAATCTGTAGTGTCAGAGCTATCAGGTTACTGCATTATACACTGTATATAATCTATAAGGTCACATCTATCAGGTTACTGTATTATACACTGTATATGATCTATAAGGTCAAATCTATCAAGTAACTGCATTATACATTGTATGTAATCTGTAGTGTCAGAGCTATCAGGTTACTGCATTATACACTGTATAATGATCTATAAGGTCACATCTATCAGGTTACTGCATTATACACTGTATATAATCTATAAGGTCACATCTATCAGGTTACTGCATTATACACTGTATATGATCTATAAGGTCAAATCTATCAAGTAACTGCATTATACATTGTATGTAATCTGTAGTGTCAGAGCTATCAGGTTACTGCATTATACACTGTATAATGATCTATAGGGTCAGATCTATCGGTTACTTTATAATACACTGTATATTTTACATAGGGTCGGATCCATCGGGTTACAGTATCATACACTGTATATAACCTATATGGTCAGCTCCATTGAGGTACTGTATTTTACACTGTATATAATCTATAGGGTTAGATCTATTGGGTTACTGTATCGTACACTGTATATAAAGTAAAGGGTCATATATATCAGGTTACTTTTTTATGCACTGGATATAATATATAGGGTCATATCTATCTGGTTACTGTATTATACACTGTATAATCTATAGGGTCAGATACATCAGATTACTGTATTATACATTGCATATAATCTATAGGGTCCAATCTATCATGCCACTGTATTATAAACTGTATATACTCCATGGGGTCAGATCCATCCTGTTACTGCATCATACACTGTATAATCTATAGGTTCAGATTCATTAAGTTACTGTATTATACACTGTATATAATCTATAGGGTCAGATCTAGAAGGTTACTGTATCATACACTGTATATAATATATAGGGTCACATCTATCGGGTTACTGTATTATACACTGTATATAATCTATAGGGTCAGATCTATCAGGTTACTGTATTATACACTGTATATAATCTATAGGGTCAGATCTCTCAGGTTACTGTATTTTACACTTTATATAATCTGTACTGTCAGATCCATCAGGTCACTGTATTATACATCGTATACAATCTATAGGGTCCAATCTATCATGTTACTGTACTATAAACTGTATATAATCTATGGGGTCAGATCCATCCTGTTACTGCATCATACACTGTATAATCTATAGGTTCAGATTCATTAAGTTACTGTATTATACACCATATATAATCTATAGGGTCAAATATAGCAGGTTACTGTATTATACACTGTATATTATCTATAAGTTCAGATCCATGAAGTTACTGCATCATACACTGTATATAATCTATAGGGTCAGATACATCATGTTACTGCATCATGCACTGTATGTAATCTATAGGTTCAGATTTGGCATGTTACTGCATTATACACTGTATATTATATATAGGGTCACATCTATCGGGTTACTGTATTATAAACTGTATTCAAATCTATAGTATCAGATCTATCAGGTTTCTGTATTATACACGGTATGTAATCTATAGGGTAATATCTATCAAGTTACTTCATTATACACTGTATATAATCTATAGTGTCAGATGCATCAGGTTACTGTTTTAAACACTGTATATAATCTATAGGGTCTGATCTGTCAGGTTACTGTATTATACACTATATATAATCTATAGCCTCAAATCTATCATGTTACTGTATCATACACTGTATATGATCCATAGGGTCAGATTTATCAGGTTACTGTATCATACGCTGTATATAATCTATCTATAGTGTCTATCTATCTATAGGGTCAGACCTATGTGGGGGCATCTACGGGGCACTTCTTATTGGCACATTATTGGGAGGCACTGTGGGGGCATCTATGGGGTCACTTTTTTATTTTAAGGATTTTATTTAGTACATGAGTTTTACAGTATCATAGAGGTTTTAAAACTAACCTCTGATGGTAATGTACAAAGAGATATATCAATAACATCAATAACATCGAGAGTAGGTCGTAATAGGTAATAGGTATAGTTTCCTTTGCACATAGAAATATCTTATGAATAAGTATAAGCTTCTGAATAGATAGGTCAAGGCTACAACATGTTGAAATAAAGTCGGAGTAACGACTATAATAGGGGGATATAAAGAAAGTTTTAAGTTATTGTTACACATTATAATATATGTGCGTAAGGTGAAGTATGGGTGCAGGGCCAGGAGGATTTTCCTTATCACCCAGTCTAGTGCGTTTCTGAGGTCGAGATCTGCTTTCGATATGATTGCCACATTTCTCATAATTTGACAAATTTGTGATTAGTTCTCGTTTCCCAGGAAGAAAGTTCCTCAAATCTGTAAATATGCTCGGTTTTTGAGATCCAGTGTTCTATTTATGGTGTTTCAGTGGAGAGCCAATGTTTGGGGATCAAGAAACGGGCTGCTGTGATCAGTTGTTTAAAGAGCCTAAAATTGGAAAGGTGGACTTTAGATTGAGGGGGGTACAAGCTCAAGAGGGCTATTTCTGGAGACGCTTGATAGTTTGTTCCACAAATTTTGTTTACTGTCTTGAAAACCTTTGACCACCGTTGGTGTATCAAAGAGCAAGACCACCAATTGTGTAGGAAGAAGCCTCTGTCTTGGAGGCATCTCCAGCACGTTTCGGAGGCGGACGCAGTGTAGAGTGATGTAATGTCTGGAGTTTTATACCATCTTGTGAGAACCTTGTAACCGTTTTCCTGCAACCTGACACATCTAGATGAGGTGTCTGGAGACAGGAGAATAGATTCAATGTCAGTTTGAGAGAAAAAACTGTTTAAGTCCTTCTCCCATGACCTAATAAAAGCTGGGGTCGTATTGGAATATGGGAGACATAGTCTATTGTATAGTTGAGAGATTAACTTAGAGGGATTTTTTGGGTCACTCATCAGGCTTTCTGTCCAATTCAGAGGGCGTAGGAGTTATTGTAGGGCAATATGTTTTGAGATAAAAGATGTTAAAAAGTGGATAAAGTTTGGGAGTGATTGTTTAATATCCAACAGTGTAGCTAAAGCATCGTTGTCGAGAATATTAGTATCTTGAAATAGTTCTCTGATTGGTGATAGGGCTTTAGGGGCTAAATGGAAAACATCTCGAATTTGTAGTAGGGGAGAGGGGAGTGGAAAGGCATATTGGGTGGTTTGGAACCATTTCCAGGCTAGGAGAGTCGATTTTTATAAGGGGAGTATGAATTGTTGAAGAGTGGGAAGGAGAGTGACCACTCAAGAGTAGAAAATGTGCAGGAATGCCCATAAGTGAAAATTCCATGCTAACCCACGATTTATGTTTGGAGGCTCCCATAAATCTCTGGGTCTGGAAGGGCGATGCCACCCAAACATTTGGGTCTGGAGAGAAGTTTATATGAAAGGCGAGCTTTCTTTTTCATCCAGATGAATGACCTGAATAAGGATCTCAAGGTATTGTAATATGTGGAGGGGATGGGGATAGGAAGAACCTGTTGTAGGTCGGTTAGTTTGGGGAGGACCAGGGAAGTTAGAGTATTTTTCCTCCCAAACCACAAAAGAAAAGGTAGATCAAGGTTTTTAAGGGTGTCGGTAATATTGTTTAATAGAGGAATGTAGTTTAGATGGAAGAATATAGAGGGGTCGGTACTTAGTTTAACGCCCAAGTAGGTCGAGGTGGGAGATGACCAATTGAAGGGTGAGCTTTGTTTCAGGCGGGTTTTATGAAGTGACGAGAGTCCTGAGCAGCTTATCAGTGACTTATTATGGTTTATTTTGAAGTTTGAATGTATGCCGTAGTCCTCTAAGTGTTGGTAAATCTTGGGAAGAGCTTTGTCTGGGTTGCTTATTATGACTAATAAATCGTCCGCGAATGCAGCCGTTTTGTGTTCTTGGTCACCTAATGTAATGCCTCTAATGTCTTGGTCCATTCTAATCGTCTGCTGGAGGGGTTCTATGGTCAATACAAATAGGAGAGGGGAAAGGGGGCATCCCTGACGAGTTCCATTTCTAATAGTAAAAGGATTGGATATAACATTATTAAAGGGAATCTGTCATCTCCGAAACACCCCCTGAACTAGAGTAAGAGATGTATAGTGTAAGTGATGCTGAATCCGAATATGTAAGTGTTATCTTCATACTCACTTCCATTCCGACGCTGTGCTCCCACAAACCTGCAGTAAAATGCATTGAGAGGACTCTTCTTTGAGTCCTCTCCATTATGTGAGTGAGCACTGGAGTCCACTGAGTGCATTTTACTGCAGGTTTGTGGGAGCACAGCATTGGAATGGAAGTGAGTATGAAGATAAAAATTACATATTCGGATTCAGCATCACTTACACTATACACCGCTTACTCTAGTTCAGGGGGTGTTTCAGAGATGACAGGTTCCCTTTAACTGTGACTGAAGCTGACACTTAGCTCTAATTGCATAGAGGAACTGCTGTGGGAAGTGTTGTTTAGCCAGGACTTTTTCCATAAAAGACCACTTTACCCTATTGAATGCCTTATCAGCATCAGTGCTGAGAAGGACTAAAGGGGCAATTTTCCGATAAGCATGAAATAGAATATTTAGGACTCTAGCTGTGTTGTCCCTATCTATGGGGCACTTTTTATTGGCACATTATTGGGGGCACTGTGGGGGCATCTATGGGAGCACTTCTTATTGGCACATTATTGGGGGCACAGTGGGGGCATCTATGGGGGCACTTGCTATTGGTACATTATTGGGGGCACTGTGGAGGCATCTATGGGGGCTCTTATTACTGGCACATTATTGGAGGGCATTGTGGGGGCATCTATGGGGGCTCTTATTAAGGGCACATTATTTGGGACACTGTGGGGGCATGTATATGGGCATTTTTTATTGGCACATTATTTGGGGCACTGTGGGGGCATCTATGTGGGCACTTCTTACTGGCACATTATTGGTGCACTGTGGGACATTTTATAAGGGGAGCTCTGTATAGGGACATTTTATGATATATTTTAATATGTACCTTGCATGAATCAGTCAGATCCAACAGCACCCAGACCTCCGCCTCCCGGTCCCTGGGGAAATTGTCTAGAGAGAAACCGGTCCTTGGTGATAGGATATGTTTATACTTATGTGGGGTTTTCCTCTGTGCCCCTCTTGTTCACATTCAATTTACTTTTTTACTAATTGGTTTCGGGAGTTCAGCTCAGGTTTCATTATTAGGATATAACATTTAGGAAAGAATATACAGGCTAATATTCCAGCAGATGAGGACAATATGGCGAATATCTCCACAGCCACCATATTCTTTCCTCTGGTGCTCAGATAAGCCGGGATCATGGAGATCCAGACGCTGCAGAACACCAGCATGCTGAAGGTGATGTACTTGGCCTCATTAAAACTGTCCGGTAATGTCCTCACCATGAAAGCCAGAACAAGGCTCACAGCTGCCAGGAACCCCAGATAACTCAACATGGAGTAGAACCAGATATCTGAGCCTTCATTACACTGAATGATGATCTTCCCAGGATAAGAGCGGTGGTCAAACTCCTGATGTGGAGGAGACACTGACAACCAAATAGCACAGATCAGCACTTGTATGAAGGAACATATCACCACCACATAATAGGACACTCTGACCTCCACCAACTTCCTCCAGGAACTGCCTGGTCTGGTGGCTTTGAAAGCGATGCAGACCATGATAGTCTTGGCCAAAACTGAAGAGAGTGCAACTGAGAAGAAAATCCCAAAAGTTTGTCTCATCTTACAGGTTATGTCTACTGGACGTCCAAGGAACAAGAAGACATAGAGGAAGCTGAACAAGATGGAGACCAAGAGGATGAAGCTCACTGTCCGGTTATTGGCCTTTACTAGAGGAGTGTTCCAATGTAAGATGAACTTTCTTATGACGTAACAGGTTATAGCACAGCAGAACATCACAATTATAGAGAAGACTGTAGCCATAGTATCCTCTTTATATGAGAGAAATTCATAGACTTTAGGAAGACATCTTGTTTTTCCTGGATCTGGCCACTGATCTTCTGGACACGTCTGGCAGATGTCACTGTCTGTAGAAGATGGAGATATTTAGTTTTGTAAAATCTTTGTTTAAAGAAAGCTCCAATGCTCCTTGTGGTCCAGCAGCAGACCTTAAAGTGGTATTCCCTTCATAAACAATGGGGGCATATCACTAGGATATGCCCCATCGTCTGATAGGACCTGCACCTACATGGAAAGATCTTTCTGGAGGACCCCAGATTTTCCGGGGGCGGTCAACAACCAAGCACTGCTCTCCACTGCTCCCATAGAATTGAATGGGAGCACATGCATGGCCCCGTTCCCATTTATTTTTATGGGGCCCCACTGAAATGAATAGAGGGCGGTTGTGCATGCACTGTGTACCCTCTATTCATTTCCCCGCTCCGTTCTCCCACTTCTGGGATCCACACCTATCAGACAATGGGGGGCATATTCTAGTGATATGCCCCCATTGTCTATAATGGGACAACATGTGGCAGTGAGTAGGGGAACATCAGCGGTCAGCAACCGCTGATAGATGGAATTTCTGTTTCTTTCCAAAATCAAGGTTTTGGCTGCATTCAACCAAAATGGGATAATAGAAGAGCAAGAAGCGACAAGTGGATGGTGTCGTCCAGCTATTTCTGGATGTAAAGAAATTTCTTTGTCCCTGTATTTACAAATAATGCAAAAAATCTTATGCGAAAATGGTGTGATACCATCACAGCTTCATAAAATTTGTGGTACAGTGCCGTCTCTATTGCATTGCCAGCATTCAGAGGTGTGACTTTCTGGATGACTCCACAGACATGGCCGCATCTCTGTGTCATGTCAAAACATCTGGCGATGGTGAAGTTATAGCCAATAGGCCGCAATGGTTACCCGCAGCCCTTGCGCCACGAGTGACATCACACCAGGATTAATGGGAGGGGTTTACAGCTCTGGATAACCCGTTAATAATAGGGTTGGGCGAGCATGCTCGCCAGAGCACTATATTCACTCGAGCATGGTGATGCTCGGCACATCACGTGTGCTAGAGCACCTTGCTCAAGTCTACTCCCCGCATGTTTCTTGGCTGTTATGCAGCCAATAAGCTTGTGGGGAAGTACTGGCATTCACTGTAATGCCGTAACCATGTTGGCTAAAATCAGCAAGCAAAGAGAAGTCAAAAACACGCCAAGGGTCAAGGAACAACAAGAGTCTACACTGCAGAGCAAAAATAACAACCAGGTAGTAGCAAGGAAACTCCAAACACTGGCATCTAGGTAAACATTAGAGGGCCTTAAATACCTAGCAGACCCCACCCAACCAGCTGACTGGGAGGAGAAAGCAAGGAACCAAAACTTAACTCCTGAGATACCAAATAAACAGAAAATAAACAGACACTATATTGCTCGCGTTTTCCGGCGACCAGTAACAGTCCGCGAGCGAGAGTGCGCACCACCCACGTCCCTGGCACTTAAGACCGTCGAGCGCGTCCCCCTGCCTGGGACGCGCATCCACAGCCAGAGACCGCCGGCTGGAGGAGGAGCCTGCCGAAATAGCGGACGAAGCCTGACCACGGGCAACCACCTCGCCACCAGAGTCAGGGGCAGGACCAGCAGAACGGGTGCAATGACTGCCAGTCCTGACTGAAGCTTTTTGCAGCCTGATAGCGGTGGCTGTACCTAGCCTCCACTATTTTTACAGTGTGCCGTCCTCACCTTACACCAGCATGTGTCTCTTAACATAACCCGTACCCTGACCAATGTAGTTAGTGTGAAGGTCCACTTAACGACTGACACATGGATAAGTGCTTTTGGCCATGGACACTACTTTTCCCTGACAGCACACTAGGTTAACTTTGTAGAGGCTGGGAGCGAGTTGTAACCTGGGATGGCACAGGTGCTACCAACGCCAAGGATTACGGGCCCTACTTCTATCAGGATTTCTGCCACTGCCTACATTAGCGGCTGCAAGCCCTCCTTCTCCACCTCCACTTCCACCTCAGAATTCTCATCTTGCAGCATCAGTCAGCCATCAGTCAGTAGCTGGAAGCAGTGTAGCACAACAGTCGGGAAGCGGCAACAGGCTGTGCTGAAACTTATTTGCTTAGGTGACAAACAGCACCCCACTGCAGGGCTATGGCAGGGTATAAGGAACCAGGCTGAGCTGAGGCTCTCGCCACTCAACCTACAAACAGGCATGGTTGTGTCTGATAATGGCCACAACTTGGTGGCGGCTTTGGAGCTCGACAAGCTCACACACATACCATGCCTGGCCCACATGTTCAACTTAGTGGTTCAGCGGTTTCTTAAAACCTACCCCAATTTGCCTGAGCTACTGGTGAAGGTGTGCCTCCTGTGTGCCCATTTCCAAAAGTCATCTACAGCTTCCACCGGTTTGGCAACGCTGCAGCAGCCCTTGTAATTGCCAGCTCACCAACTGTTATGCGATGTGAGCACGCACTGGAACTCCACATTCCACATGTTGAGCAGGCTTTGTGAGCAGCAGAGGGCAGTAGTGGAATACCAGCTGCAACACCTTTCCAGTCATCTTCCGCTCTTCACAAGCAATAAGTGGGCATTAATGTCTGACCTCTGTAAGGTTTTATGCAAGTTTGATAAATCAACACAGATGGTGAGCGGCGGTAGCAATATTATCAGCGTAACCATCCCACTTCTGTGTCTACTGAAATGCTCACTGCTCACAATTAAGGCGGACGCTTTGCATGTGGAAGAGGTGGAAATGGGGGAAGACCCTACACAGGGTGATAGCCAGACCACCCTCGGTTCATCTTCTCAGTACAAAGTGGATGAGGAGGAGGAGCAGGAGACGGTTGCCTGCGCTACAGAGGGTAGTACTCATAGCAGATTTACAGTACTCCATCTCTTCAGCGTGGATGGGCCAAAAAGGATGAGGAGATTGAGAGTCATCCTCCTGGTGATGAGAGAAAAGCCTTGTCTGTTGGGACTATGGCACACATGGCTGACTTCATGCTATGCTACCTTTCCTGTGACCCTAGCATTATATGCATTTTAGCCAACACTGATTACTCATTGTTCACCCTTCTTGACCCCCGCTACAAACAGAATTTCTCATCTCTTATTCCTCTGGTGGAGATGACAAGCAAAATGGTGCAATACCACAAGGTCCTTGCTGACTACGCTGGCGTCAGAGTACATAGTTCCTTGGGCAACCAAGGAGGGGAGACAAGGGGAACACACAGCAGTTACAACAGAGGCAGGGAGACACTCTCCAAGGCCTGGGATAGTTTCATGACACCCTGCTAGCACCTTCACCCTGATGAGCGGCCTTGTGTCACAAGGAGGGAAAAGTTTTGGAAGATGGTGAAGGAGTACCTAGCCGACCATGTTAACGTCCTCAGTGATCCCTATGTGCCTTACAATTATTGGGTGTCCAAGCTGGACACGTGGCACGAACTGGCGCTCTACGCCTTGGAGTACTGGCCTGCCCTGCCACCAGCGTTTTGTCAGAGCGGGTATTTAGTGTTGCTGGAGGTATAACAACTGATAAGCACATCCGCCTGTCAACTAACAATGCTGACAGGTTGACGCTTATCAAAATGAACAAGGCCTGGATTGCCCCTGACTTCACTACCCCACCAGAGGAAAGCGGCTTAACATGAAGGAACCTTAAATCTGGCTTTTATGGTGTATTGAATATACTGTATTCCCATGCACTACATCCTCTTACTTTTCTCCTCCTCATCCTCCATCATATCAAACTGCTTATTAGGCTGCCCTTGCCTCTAATGTTTTAGAGGGTCACCAGCAGGCCTTCGCCCAAAATGTTTTAGAGGGTCACCAGTAGACCCTCACCTCTATTGTTTTAGACGGTCAGCTCAGCAGCAGGTCCTCACCCCTAATGTTTTTAAGGGTCACCAGCAGGCCATCAATCATAATTTTTCTAAGGTGTGTCTGATGGCCTCCTTTATGTGTAATAAAGGTTGTATTGGAGTGCCTGTCCCTTGTAATTTTTGGTAGCCCTTTTACTTAATGCATAGGCTTTATGAGTGTAGGAGTCCCACGTCATGAACAATTATACCACAATGTGAATGAGGCCCTGCTTTATGTGATATACCGGTTATATCGGAGTGCCTCTTCCTGGTAATTTTTGGCAGCACTTGCGCTTTATGTACAAGTAAATATACAGGAAAGAATGTTTCCTTACAATTTTTCCTCTAAAATCGATTTTATCTTCGTTTTTCTGCATATTATGGTTATTCTGTAAAAGTGGCGTAATACTCGGACAACATCGTTAACAGCAGCGACTTTGGAGTCCAAGATGCATCTGTAACACCCCACTCTTACTTCCTGCTACAACCTTATTGGCTAACCTTAATAACTTCATCTATGCATTTTATTACAGAACCTGCAGAAATGTACATATCTATATAATGTTATGAAACTGTTTTGTTATGTTAATGTGCCTGGTGTACCAGTAGGTGGCAGCAAAACAAGGCAGAGCTATTATGTAGGTCTATTCAGAATGGATCCTTCCATTTCCATTCTGAACCCCCCACCCCCCCCCACACCACACACACACACACACACACACACCTTCTGGAGAGAGGTGGACTGTTCTTGCTTCCTTCAGTGAGGGTGAAGATTCAGTTAGATCAAGTTGGAATCGGTTTGATCCAGTGGGGAGTTGGAGTTACCTCATGCTAAGGAATGTATGTGTCCAAGAGCATCTTCAGCTCTGCTGACCTAACAGTCAGAGAATTACACCCTCATTAGCCAGGAAGTGTATCCCTGGTATAAGATAAGTGAAATTAAGACCTAATAGGAAACCAAAGCCTTGGAAGAAATCCCAGTATATTTGCCTGCCTACTTCATAAGCTAAAACCTGCTGGAGAACTAAGTCAAAGCCTGAAGTCTGTCATCTGGATACAAGTTGGCTAAAGTAAAGTTGTGGTTGAATTTCATCTAAAAGGTCTGGACTCTTTTCTTTATACGACCCTCAATTATTCCCACTATCATTGCAACCAGAGCCAAAGCCTGGGGTCCAGCTGTCCAGGTAGGAGTACCATGACACTACAGAGATATTCTGGGCCAAAATATATGCCACTCGGCATTCCTACACCTGGGACGAGAGTTATTCCATCTTTAGCGGGCCCTGGAGGGAAGGTCGCCTGTAGCAACATTGGCGTCCATTACGGTGCAAATGGCGTCACGAACAGGATGACTTTTTGCACCTAGAAGGCCCCCGCTATCTGTAAAACCCCTTACAAGAGACTTAAATTGCATTTACTTGTGGAAAAACAGGGGTTAATCCACCATCTTGGATTTGGGCATCAGCTCTGAAGAAGGAAGACATCCACCCAGCAGAGGGATGGGAACCAAACAGCCCGCCTCCACAGAGGAACCAATCTTGCAGCAAGAGGAACTAAAGTGCAGAGTAAAAGATCCCAGGAGGATAGAGAAATCAACTGCAACCCCTACAGGAAGTGAATTGGCAGCCATCTTGGAAAAGGGAAATGCAGCTTTTTCTTCCCTGAATCCTGAGAAGCAATGTTGAGAGGTCTGAGTGAGCGTCACTGGGAAAATAATCTTGCTAAAGACTGTTGTGGGCTATAATCTGTCTGCGACTCTTAAAGGAGCCACACACCAATTCTGTTGCCGTTACCCATAGCAACGTATACTTAAATTACATTTTAACTGGCACTGAACTCTCTAGTCTGGCACAGGGTATCAATATCCATGTCTGACAGCAAAGATAGCACCCATTGGGTCTGTGGTGATACACCAGCAACTGCCGAAACCACATGTATTATGCCTCTGACTATGCCATATTACTTTGGAGCACCTTGGCTCCCATGTTATTCAGGAGAACCCCATTCACTCAGGGAATTCCATGATAAAATGTTAGCTACCTTTAAGCTATATCAAGTATCTCAGGACTATAAAGTGGAAATCCTGATTGGCCAGTTACAGGGAGCTGCGCACGAAAAACAACTGAGCAGATCATATACAGACTTATTACCACCTTTGAAAAAATGACCGCCTCTGAACTTAAAATGTGCTTCTTTGGAAAGAAACAGCAGTCAAAGGAGACTTTGAGAGACTTGCCCTGTCCCTGCAAGAAGCTCGGTGAGCAGTTATTCACATAGACCTCCGTGAAGATGAAGTACAGGATCAAACCCTCAGAGAACAGTTTATTGAAGGTGTCCTAGACAAATCCCTCAAACGTCAGCTGGAAATGTCAGCTCAGCACCCAGATACCCCATTCTTAGATTTTAAGGAGCTTGCAATTGGTATCCTGGGGGAAGGTCAGCAGTCTGAACCCCTTGAAGTCAAGAAGAAAATGCCTGTCCTGCGACCTACTGCCCATAGCCAGATAGCCAAGCACGGGTCCCAGGCACCCATCCCAAATGCTGTCGCAGCCCTGACTGCTCAAGTCTCCCTCCTAGCTGAGAATATGGAGAGGATGAGGAAGCAGCTAGAGCGATTGGAACATCAGCCCAAGGCTGAGAAGGGGAATTCCGCTCCACAAGTTCATCTTACACCCAGTCCATGAGAGGAGCGATGTCAGCTGACCGGTAGAGTGTCAGATCCTGGATATCGCTGCACCAGAAGACGCATATGCCAGCATTGTCAGAAGCCTGGGCACACTGAAAGGGACTGTTGGCAGTTAAACGGGTATCCCCTGAGAAAAAGACCGCCCCTCAGGAGGAAGAATACTAGGTCCCAATGATCCAGCCTTTATGCCTAATTATGTGGGCACCCATCCCTTGATTGGCGCAACCTCCAGAATCTTGGCTCCACATCATAGCTACTAATGGCCAAACAGTACCTATCTTAGGTTATTGGGAACCTACTTTACAGATTGAAGGTACCAAACTCCCACATCAGGGGGTAGTCTTGATTCAGGTTCCGGAAGATGACAATTGCCCTGTTGTCCTAGGGATAAATGTACTTGGAAACTGTTACACCAAAGTGCTAGAAGCTCTGAAGAAAGCTCTAGTGATCGCCCCCTATGTAACGCAACGTGCCATAAACCAGACCATCCAGGTACTAGCCGCCCAACAAAAATTCAGCAACCACCAGGGTGAAATATGCCATGTTCGCATCAAGGATGCTCAACCTATCAAATTCCAGCCCGGAGCTGAGACTCTGATATGGTGCAAGGCCTACATCGGTGTCCGAGGTCAGGATTACCTGGCCCTCGTGGAACCCCTGCATCTACAAGATCATCCCCTTGTCCTAGCCGCTAGCAGCTTGGTCACTGTGTCAAACGGGAATGTACCCATACACTTGGTCAATCTAAGTGATGAAGTTATAGAATTAAAAAAGTTCTATCCAGTGGCTAGTCTATATCATGTCCGCCTGCAAGACATCCTGGGACATGTTGTGAGTGCCAAGGGTGTGAAACCAGACCCTGACAAGATAGCTACACTACAAAGCTGGCCATCTCCTAAGACAGTCAAAGAAGTCAAGAGCTTTGTTGGATTTGCAACTTACTACCGGAGATTTATCCCTCACTTTGCTCAAATTGCGGAGCCTATCCTGGAGCTTTTCAAGGGTCAAGGCTGTCAGAATGTTAAGATACCGGTAGAGTGGAATGAAGAGAGAAAAGCCACTTTCCAACTGTTAAAAGAAAAACTCATAGATCCACCAGTCCTGGGCTACCCTGACTATAGCCTGCCATTCTCCCTCTATACTGATGCCAGTAAGAAAGATTTAGGAGCCTTACTATCTCAGACACAAGCCGGACTATAGCCTGCCATTTTCCCTTTATACTGACGACAGTAAGAATGATTTAGGAGCCGTACTATCTCAGACACAAGCCGGAACTGAAAGAGTCATTGCCTATGCCAGCAGGTCTTTACGAGAGCCCGAGCGGAATGACCAGAATTATAGCTCTTTCAAACTGGAATTCCTAGCCTTGGTATGGGCTGTAACTGAGAAGTTTAAGGATTATCTGGTAGCCACACCTTTCACTGTCTACACTGATAATAATCCACTGGCTCACTTGAAAACTGCGTGTCTGGGAGCTCTGGAGCAAAGATGGGCCTCTAGAATGGCAAACTTCAAATTCACCATGAAGTACCGGACAGGCAAAACTAATGACAATGCCGAAGCTTTGTCCAGACTACCTGCGCAAAAAGAACTGATTTGCAAAGATGAACAATGGGACCGGTGATTTCTCACCTCCCGTTGAGAAAGAACTCTGGCTCAAACTACAAGCCGAGAGTAGAGTCATCGGAGAACTGTTGGATTACTTTTCCAGTGGATGCATACCGGACAGAATCTGGCAGCGGAGAGCTGACTCGGAGCTAGTTCGCCTCTGACGACAACGGAAACTGCTCTTCCTACAATTAGATCTGCTCCTCAGGACAACGCTTGATCCAGTCACCTATGAGCACCTCCATCAGATAGTAGTGCCTCGAAGAGATGCTAGGATGGTAATGGACATGTACTATAATAGGTCTGGTCATTTTGGGATGGAAGCCACCATCAGATGGTGTTTCTACTGGACTGGCATGAGAAGTGATATTGAAACCTGGTGCCAGGACTGTCCCACCTGTGCTGTAGCCCAAAGAGAAAGACATGATCAGCGAGCACCCCTTTATCCAATAATGAGTAGGAGTCCTCTGGAAATTGTGGCTATTGACCACTTGAAACTGGAACCCAGCAGATCTGGATATACCTATGCAATAACAATCATCAACCACTGATTACCAGACACTGATTAACATGCTCATGGCTGTGCCACCTCACAAGAGGGCAGAGTGGCCGTTACTTCTCCCTGAACTAGTGTACCTATACAATAACACAACTCATTGCTCCACTGGGTACACCACATACTATCTCATGTTCAGAAAACAGGGCCGTTTACCTGCCGACCTCGCCCTCGATGTTCCCGTGCCAGACTCCAAACCACTCCTTCCTCAATCTGAGTGGGTAAAAGAGCATCAGAGACGTCTAGAAGATGCTAGAGAAATAGTGGAATCCAAAGTAGAGAAGGCTCAGCAGAAACAAAAACAGGACTTTGATTTACATGCACATGCTTAACCCTTACAACCAGGAGACCAGGTCTGGCTCCAAAACAATCACCCAGTAAGCAATCTGGATAGTTGCTGGGAACGTGAGCCTTATACAGTAGTAGCTGTCCCCTCATCGGAGGTCTATGGAATCCAGAGAGAGGGTAAAGGTGTTCAGCGAGTACTTCGCAACCGGCTCAAGAAATGCCTCAAGGAAACTTTTCAGGAACAACCAGAAGTGGATACGTCACCAGAACTCCCAATATCTGCAGAAACCGAGCCTGAAACAGAGTGGTCTTCTCTGCTTGACCCCCTGCAGTGGTTTCTTCAACCACAAATCCGTATCCTGATGCCAGTTCCAGAGATCACTGCGTCTACAGAACCGAGTCGGATTGCTGATCCTCCATCACAAGTCCCGGACTCTACCTCCGCCCCCATAGACCCTGAACGGCCTTTGCGGAGATCCCAACGGACCACTAGAGGTCAACCGCCTGCTCGTTATAGAGACGTTCAGCTACAGCAGCGGCCAAACCGGAGACGCCCAGCTACTCCAGTGGAGACCTCGTTCTGTGAGGAAAATCACCCAATATGGGAATTACCTACCTCATGTGGATTACAGCTACCTGTTCTTCTACCCTATGTGGATTACAAATAACTTTTTGTGTTATAAGTTCCAGTTTTGCAACGTTACAAGCCAGCACCCAAAGAATAGACTCAAACATGTACCTTATTTCTTTGTGATTTCTACTGTTATATTTTTGCACTAAAGTTTTTATATTTCAGCAACGTTTTTAAGTATTTTGCCCATTTTATGGACTCTGTTTTAGATACAAAAATGTGACCTCTTATGCATATTTTGAATGGACTTGGAACTCTATATTGTTAGCCAGGTAGTTAGCACCTTGCTTTATTGCTCATATAGACTGCCTCTGAGGACTCAAAAGTATTTCTGGTCCCACTTTACCTTGTGTAAGTTTAGAAAGCTTAGGTGTTTTATGGTATTTGAATATGACCTTAACCTTTTTGTCTCCACAGAATTGGGAGGGGAAGGAGCCAATATGCTCTGTGCTTTGGTTCATGTGCTGTCGCTACACAGGGAGGACCAAGTGGTAGAGTCACAAGCAGATCTAGCACCACCAAGGGTAACTTAGCTGCTATAAATGTGAGTTAAGAGGGAGTAGCCCTCATATGAACTATGGAAGGTGGGCTGGTTCCTCCTCCTAGTTTTGTATGTCCTAAGGCATTGTGCACCTGTCTTAGGGAAATGAGTTTACCTGTGCAGTCATCAAGGTGACAAAGCTTAAAGCATTATAAGGCCTTGGTGCTTGGAAGGGATTACAGGATGAAGCCACCCTTCTATTTGTAAGTTTTTATTGCATAGTGGTGGGACTACAGAGTAAAGACACCCCCATGCTTCCTTTGGTATTCGTGGCCAGAATATTCAAAAGAAAGCCAGGAATGATTGCTTGGTGCAGACTATGTGGTTCACTAGTTATACCGAGAGGGAAAACTGTGATTAGACACCCTACTCACAAGGGCAGGAACCTATTTGGTAGCTTAATGTCAGTCTTCATATTTAATAATCGTAATGTATCTAATGCCGCACTTTATACTACGAGCACCTCCTAAGCACAAGCCGAGGATGGGTTGACTTTAAGTAAGGGGGAATGTTACACCCCAGAGTAGTGTTACCACTCTCACTCCCTGCTACAACCTTATTGGCTAACCTAAACTTCATCTATGCATTTTATTACAGAACCTGCAGAAATTTGCATATCTATATAATGTTATGAAACTGTTTTGTTATGTTAATGTGCCTGGTGTACCAACAGGTGGCAGCAAAACAAGGCAGAGCTATTATGTAGGTTTATTCAGAATGGATCCTTCCATTTCCATTCTGAACCCCCCCATCCCCCTTCTGGAAAGAGGTGGACTGTTCTTGCTTCCTTCAGTGAGGGTGAAGATTCAGATCAAGTTGGAAACGGTTTGATCCAGTGGGGAGTTGTGTCCCTGTCAGACAGAGCATCTTCAGCTCTGCTGACCTAAAAGTCAGAGAATTACACCCTCATCAGCCAGGAAGTGTATCCCTGGCATAAAATAAGTGAAAGTCAGACCTAATAGGAAACCAAAGCCTTGGAAGAAATGCCAGTATATTTGCCTGCCTACTTCATAAGCTAAAATCTGCTGGAGAACCAAGTCAAAGCCTGAAGTCTGTCATCTGGATACAAGTTGGCTGAAGTAAAGATGTGGTTGTATTTTATCTAAAAGTTCTGGACTCTTTTCTTTATACAACCCTCAATTATTCCCACTATCATTGCAACCGGGGCAAAAACCTGGGGTCCAGCTGTCCAGGTAGGAGCACCATGACACTACAGAGATATTCTGGGCCAAAATATATGCCACTCGGCATTCCTACACCTGGGTCGAGCGTTATTCCATCTTTAGGAGGCCCTGGAGGGAGGTTTCGCCTGTAGCAACATTGGTGTCCATTATGTTGCACATCCAGACATCCTCCCCATGCTGTTCCCGAACTCACTCAGTCTCTGTGTGAAAAGAGCCTTAAAGGGGTTGCCCAGATTTTATTTTGATATCGGCTGGCCATTTTTGTAGAAACCTACATTTCTTTGGAAGAACCAGAGAGGAAATGGTCAGTGGCTTGTTCCTTCTCACCGGTTATATTGGACATTTCTCCCTCAGAACAGGGGACACAGTCATAACAGCAGGAGTGATATCCTCCATCAGAAGCTTTCCTGGACCCGGGGGGACATCTCTCATTACATCGAGACCATGGCATCTAGAGGAAACAGATATCATGTATGAAAGGTCTGTGTAATACATGGTGTGATACAGAGGTGCTGATAACACCCCAGACAGAATGTGTGAGATGTGGAGGAGTCACTGTACATGATGAGATTATTTATGAATAATACAAGTATTACATTATACCCAGTTACGAGCAGCATTATCTATATGAGGTATAAAACCAATTTGGATAGAATTATTGTACTGTAAGCAGTATAGTATATAGTGTATAGTGTGCAATCAGACTTCTGACTGTGTAAGGCTACTTTCACACTTGTGTTTGCAGGATATGTTTATGAGATCCGTCCAGGCTCTCACTAACGGATCCGTCATGATAATACAACCGTCTGCATCCGTTCTGAACGGATCCGTTTGTATTATCTTTTACATAGCCAAGATGGATCCGTCATGAACTCCATTGAAAGTCAATAGAGGACGGATCCGTTTTCTGTTGTGTCAGACAAAACGGATCCGTCCCCATTAACTTACATTGTGAGTCATGACAGATCAGTTTGGATCAATTTCCATCAAGCGAACACCAAAACGCTGCAGGCAAAGCGGAATGAAGACTGAACTGAAGAAAACTGAAGCATTCTGAATGGATCATTTCCATTCAGAATGCATTAGGGAAAAACTAATCAGTTTAGGACCGTTAGTGAGAGCCTGTGACGGATCTGACAAACGGATCCTGCAAATGCTTCATCTTCTTGTCCTTTTATCCAAAAGTAAAGAGGTTTGAGCTATTAATCACTTCATGCTCAGGGTCCATTCACACATCTGCATAATGGGTCTGCATTTCTTCCAAATTTGCAGAACAGCTGCGGACCCATTCATTTTCAATGGGGCTGCAAAAGATGCATCCGCACTCCCGTTCCCCGGCCCCACAGAAAAATGGAACATGTCCTATTCTTGTCCGCAACCACGGACAAGAAATGGTATTTCTATTATAGAGCCTGCCATGTGCGGTCCGCAAAATGTAGAACACGCATGGCTGGTGTCCGTGTTTTGAGGATCAGCAATTTGCGGACCGCAAAACACTTGCAGACGTGTGAATGCACCCTAAGACTGAGTTCACATCATCATTTAGCTTTCCGTTCTTCTGATCTGTGAGAAGAGGAGGAAAAAAACAGGATCCTGTTGTATCATTTGAAATCCGATTTTTTTATTTTTTTTTTTAAGCCGGAAAAAGAAGTGCTGCAAGCAGGGCTAATTTGTCATCCATAAAACCGGATCTCAGATGGAAATGGCTCAAACGGATGCAACAGGATCCTGTTTTTTATTCTCTTCTTCTGATGGAACGGTAAAGGTTCGGGAAAAGTATTTGTGGATTCAGGGTCGGCATCCAACTTCATTGACCATTATTTTGCCTTGTCTCTGGGGGTACCTCTAAAGAACCCTATACATATCATTACCATCGAGCTAGCGGGGCGGTGGAATATTGTACTCCCGAGGTAACCTTAATGGTGGTGCTTTGCATTCTGAAATTTACCAGCAGAAATAATACTTGGTATGCCCCGGTTACTGTTGACTGACTGATTCTCCCTGGCTATATCAGTGATTTTACAGACGTATTTTTCATGTCCAAGACAGACTTTCTTTCCCCTCTTAGACCGTATGATTGTGCCATTGACCTTATTGAAGGGTCCAAATATCCTTATTGAAGGGGCGTATTTATAATCTGTCTACCCCAGAGCGTCAGTCTATGAGGGACTACTTGAAGGAGAGTCTGCTCAAGGCTCATATTAGACCTTCGGTCTCTCCCATGGGGGCGGGATTTTTTTTTTAAGTAAAAAGGACAGGGGATTAAGACCTTGTATAGACTACAGGGAGTTAAACAAGATAACCATTAAAAAGCGGTATCCGTTGCCTCTGACCCCGGATCTGTTTAACCAGATACTTGGAGCTTGTTGGTTTTTCAAAACTGGATCTTAGAGGGGCTTTACATCAAGTTACGGTCCTTATAGACCATAAAATCATAATGTTTTTTGAAGCCGCCAGGCATTTGAATCGCACACAGGCTAGATGGGCATTGTTTTTTACTCAGTTTAACTTTTGTATAACTTTCAGGCCAGGAAGTAAAAATATCAAGACAGACGCCTTATCCCGGAGTTTTCAGGCCTTCCAATCACCAGATTCTCCTCCCAAACCCATATTGCCTGCAGAGATTATAGTGGCAGCTACCTGACCAACGAGATTTCCACGGGACAACATCTGGCTCGGAGATGCGGTGACACAGATTTTGGACTAGTTTTTCACGTTCTCACTCACACTGGTATAAGCTGCTGCTCTTTGTATTGTAAGACACACTAATATGCTATTTTATCACAGGGAAATAAAAAAGTTAACCGTCTAGAGATGACCTGACACAGATTTCTGACTAGTAGTTCACGTTTTCGCTGAGAATTCAAATCCTATCTATCCTCTGGATGGTAAATGACATGTTTTAAGCTTGAAGGTACTGTAGCTGGTTTTAATGTTCCCCAACAGCTGCAGCTGTATTGTAAAGTAATAATTGCAGCTAGAGCATCCAGTCAGACATACCCAGCCACAGCTTCTCACTTCTCACCCCCATCCCTGACAGATTTCCCTGCCTTTCCCTATTTGACACAATTCTTCTTATTTCTAGTCTTTCACTGTCCCTCACACTAGAATAGAAGCTTTACTGTGACGTTTGACTGTCAGACATTGCATAGACCCATTCACTGTCACTCATAGCTCAACACAGAATGACGTTCTGCAATGGTGCCTCCCTGTCTGATTGGCTCATCCCGCCCCCCACTAACTTCCTCTTAGGGTTCTACCTCACTAGAGCTTTTTCCTACCGGCCATGCAGTAAAATGGCACTTTGCAACATTTTGCTGGATTTATTTGAAATGTACCAGAAATGTTTCAGGTTCGGATGGCAGACAAAATTTTGGAAAGTTCGTCACAAACCCAGTTGGGGATGATTATGACATTTCCAGAATCCACATTACTTACCTTTCCGGTTTTCCATGTTATTGCGCTATCCTTTACTTTTAGCCACTGATCTTCTGGTATCAAGTCACTCGGCAAGAAGTAACTGTTATTATCAGCGCTATAAGTATATTGATCACCATTTACATGAAATACCCAGTTTCTTAACTCCATAACAGGCAGAGAGGAAAGTCGTCTTCTCTCATTAAAGGCCACAATGCCTCCGGTATAATCCTGGAAGCTCACTTGGTTGATGAAGTACTTCAGCTTTAAAAGAAGAGAGTCACAAATAAGTAACAGACACTCCATTACTGTAATGTATCCAAAATATATATTCACCCCTTAGATGTTCTCCTGATTTCTAATATGATAATGTAAGATATTGCTGTCACAATGAGCTGGCGACACGCCCCATCCTTGCGGCATCGCCGGTCTCCCATGTTCAGCGCCAAACAAGAACGTGGCAGTCGTCTTCATTGCCATAGTGATGGGGGGGGCAAGGACTGCCCGACAGCGTGCGCTTTCCTGCGTACACCCACTCCCTACTTGCTTGCAGGAAGCGAGGCGAACCCAGCAGCGTATGCTTCCTAGAGTATGTTTGCCTCCCTCTTGTGTACAAATTGCGAGGCGAATGTGGCAGCGTATGCTTCCAGGCCAGGTCGGCGTATACCCGCCTCTTGGCAGGGCAGGTGAGAGAGGGCGTGGAGATTCCAGCACTCACCTTTGGAGAGTCAGTGTTTGGGTCATGTGATGCTGGCCATGTCACATGACCCTCCTGTGGGACTATTTAACAGGCAGCCTGCTGGCCACAGGTTGCCTGTGATTGGTTTTATTTCCAGTGCTTGCGTTTGGTGATCATCTGTGACCATTGTACATGACTTTGGCTTGTGTATTTAACTATGTCCCCTTTTCATCCATTTGTACTTCGCTACCTTTCGGTTTTGACCTCGGCTTGTTCATTTGACTTTGTTCCTGCTCGCTCCCTTGGCTTTTGACATGCCCTCACTATATTTATTAATGATCTTGTAGAAGGCTTGCACAGTAAAATATCAATTTTTGCAGATGACACTAAACTGTGTAAAGTAATTAACACAGAAGAGGACAGTATACTGTATATATACTACAGAGGACAGTATACTGTATATATACTACAGAGGACAGTACACTGCTACAGATGGATCTGGATAAACTGGAGGCTTGGACAGAGAGTGGCAGATGAGGTTTAACACTGACAAATGTAAGGTTATGCATATGGGAAGGAATAATGCAAGTCACCAGTACATACTAAATGGTAAAATATTGGGTAACTCTGACATGAAAAAGGACCTAGGAATTTTAGTGAACAGCAAACTAAGCTGTAGAAACCAGTGTCAGACAGCTGCTGCCAAGGCCAATAAGATAATGGGTTGCATCAAAAGAGGCATAGATGCCCGTGATGAGAACATAGTCCTGCCACTTTACACATCACTAGTCAGACCACACATGGAGTACTGTGTACAGTTCTGGGACTCCTGTGAACAAGGCAGATATAGCAGAGCTGGAGAGGGTTCAGAGGAGGGCAACTAAAGTAATAACTGGAATGGGTGGACCCAGAAAGATTATCAAAATTAGGGTTATTCACTTTAGAAAAAAGACGACTGAGGGGAGATGTAATAACTATGTATAAATATATCAGGGGTCAGTACAGAGATCTCTCCCATCATCTATTTATCCCCAGGACTGTGACTGTGACGAGGGGACATCCTCTGCGTCTGGAGGAAAGAAGGTTTGTACACAAACATAGAAGAGGATTCTTTATGGTAAGAGCAGTGAGACTATGGAACTCTCTGCCTGAGGAGGTGGTGATGGTAAGTTCACTAAGAGAGTTCAAGAAGGGCCTGGATGTATTTCTGGAGGTAATAATATTACAGGTTATAGTTACTAGAGAGGGGTCGTTGATCCAGGGAGTTATTCTGATTGCCTGACTGGAGTCGGGAAGGAATTTTTTTTTCCCCTAAAGTTGGGAAAATTGGCTTCTACCTCACAGGGGTTTTTTGCCTTCCTCTGGATCAACTTGTAGGAAAACAGGCCGAAGTGGATGGACAGATGTCTTTTTTCGGCCTTTTAAACTATGTT
>ONZH01000782.1:0-15907 GCA_900303285.1 Rhinella marina | reverse complement strand
ACCCGTGCTGGCAATCTTGGGCGGGGGTGGTAGGTAGGCCGTCTCTGTTTGCGACCCCGTCCCCGCTTCCACAACATTCACCCAGTGTGCCGTCAAAGAGATGTATCGTCCCTGGCCGCAAGCGCTTGTCCACGAGTCGGTGGTCAAGTGGACCTTTGCGCTGACTGCGTACCTCAGGGCCCGCCTGATGTTACGCGACACGTGCTGGTGCAGGGCGGGGGACGGCACTTCCGGGAAAAGTAGTGGGCGGCTGGGGACGGAATAGCGAGGTGCGGCAGCCGCCATCAGGTCGCCGGAAGGCCTGCGTCTCCACAAGCATAAACGGCAACATCTCCAGGGCCAGCAGTTGGAGAATGTGGCAGTTTAAGGCTTGGGCTTGGGGGTGACTCGAGGCATACTTCCGCCTGCGGTCGAACGCCTGCGAGATGGACAGTTGATGGGACGAGGAGTGTGAAGGTGCAGGCGAAGATGCGGGGGAAGGGGAGGCTGAAGGAGAAGGCCCCAAAGTAGCGAGGCAGAGGCAGATGTGGAGGTGTCCTGGCTGGAGGTCTGGACCGCAGTGGCAGCACACAACAAAGGGGAAGAGGCAGTGGCAGGAAGACCTTGCGCAGGTTGTATTGCGTTTGCTCTCTCCCACTCAGCCCAGTGCTTGACTTCCAAGTGACGCCGCATGCCTGAGGTGGTCATATTGCTCTTCTCAGAGCCCCTACTCAGTTTTGAGTGGCAGAGTGTGCAAACCGCGCTCAGTTTGTCATCCGCACAAACATTAAAAAATCTCCACACCACAGAAGTACGAGGCCTCGATGGGGGAGCTTCGCGCGACTGCCTGCTGCCGGGAACAGCTTCGGCCCTGCTGGCTGTGGCCTCACTTCTCTGTCCTGGACTGTCCTCTGGCCTGTGGACATCCCTCTGGCCTCTGGACATCCCTCTGCCTCTTGCTGCCTTTTTCGGTGCTGCGCAGACCACCACCTCTCCACTGCTTTCCCCGCTGGACATCACCCCTGGCCAAGTGGTGGGGTCGGTCATTTCGTCATCCACCACCTCCTCTTCCACTTCCTCACTCTGCTCCTCCTCCTGCCCACTGGACATTCCAACAGCCTCCCTTGATGGCAACTGCGTCTCATCATCATCATCGCTCATGATAACAGATGCTGGTTCAGGGTCCACATCAGCAGGAGATGGCGAATACTCAAGTGTTTGGGCAATCACTATACAAACAATTCCTCTGCTAGCTCCTGGGATTCTTCCGGCACATCTGAAAGAAAGGACCCGAAAAGAGCTCCTGGAGGGGTCAATGGTGGGATGACTGTTGGCCAGGTGTGGAGGAAGGAGGGTCAGAGTGAGACTGTGTGGATGACTGGCTGGTGGACAACTGTGTGGAAGCGCTATCGGCTATCCATTGCACCACCTGTTCAACCTGCTCAGGCCTCAACAGCGGTGTAACCCGCCCCCCTGCTTAACTGTCCCATAAAGGCAGGGATTCTGGATGAGTGGGATCCTGGCTGCCCCTCACCAGCACGCATTGTATCCCCACTGGCTTAAACAAGGCCCCCAACAGCATTTCCGCGCCCCCGTCCACGTCCGATTCCGCTAGCCCTACGCATTTTTTTTTTTTTTGTTACAATATTTTGCCTTCACAGCCGTATACTACCAGTTCAGACGGTGTGTATTAACACCACGTATATGAAATACTTTTGCAAGCACGCAGAACGCACAGTACAGGTGCCAAAGAAAAGGCCTAGTTTTTTAATATTTCTAGGTATACCAGCCGTGTCACTAACAGGTTCAGACGGTGGGTATTAACACCACGTATATAAAATAATTTTGCAAGCACGCAGAACGCTCAGTACAGTAGACAAGAAAAGGCCTTTTTTTATATATTTCTAGGTACACAGCCGTGTACTAACAGGTCAGACGGTGTGTATTAACACCACGTATATAAAATAATTTTGCAAGCACGCAGAACGCTCAGTACAGTAGACAAAGAAAAGGCCTTTTTTTTTTTATATTTCTAGGTACATAGCTGTGTACTAACAGGTCAGACGGTGTGTATTAACACCACGTATATTAAAATACTTTTTTGCAAAGCACGCTGAACACACAGTACAGGTGCCCAAAGAAAAGGCTAGTTTTTTAATATTTCTAGGTACACAGCCGTGTACTAACAGGTCAGACGGTGTGTATTAACACCACGTATATAAAATACTTTTGCAAGCACGCAGAACGCTTAGTACAGTAGACAAAGAAAAGGCCTTTTTTTTATATTTCTAGGTACACAGCGGTGTACTAACAGGTCAGACGGTGGGTATTAACACCACGTATATAAAATACTTTTGCAAGCACGCAGAACGCACAGTACAGGTGCAAAGAAAGGCCTAGTTTTTTAATATTTCTAGGTACATAGGCCGTGTACTAACAGGTCAGACGGTGTTGTATTAACACCACGTATATAAAATACTTTTGCAAGAACGCGAACGCACAGTACAGTAGACAAAGAAAAAGCCTTTTTTTTATATTTCTAGGTACACAGCCGTGTACTAACAGGTCAGACGGTGTGTATTAACACCATGTATATAAAATAATTTTGCAAGCACGCAGAACGCTCAGTACAGTAGACAAAGAAAAGGCCTTTTTTTTGTTATATTTCTAGGTACATAGCCGTGTACTAACAGGTCAGACGGTGTGTATTAACACCAACGTATATAAAATAATTTTGCAAGCACGCAGAATCGCTCAGTACAGTAGACAAAGAAAAGGCCTTTTTTTGTTATATTTCTAGGTAACATAGCCGTGTACTAACAGGTCAGACGGTGTGTATTAACACCACGTATATAAAATACTTTTGCAAGCACGCTGAACACACAGTACAGGTGCTAAAGAAAAGGCCTAGTTTTTTAATATTTCTAGGTACACAGCCCGTGTACTAACAGGTCAGACGGTGTGTATTAACACCACGTATATAAATAGTTTTGCAAGCACGCAGAACGCTTAGTACAGTAGACAAAGAAAAGGCCTTTTTTTTTATATTTCTAGGTACACAGCGGTGTACTAACAGGTCCAGACGGTGGGTAATTAATACCACGTATATAAAATACTTTTGCAAGCACGCAGAACGCACAGTACAGGTGCCCAAAGAAAAGGCCTAGTTTTTAATATTTCTAGGTACACCTCCGTGTACTAACCGGTCAGACGGTGTGTATTAACACCACGTATATAAAATACTTTTGCAAGCACGCAGAACGCACAGTACAGTAGACAAAGAAAAAAGCCTTTTTTTTTTTATATTTCTAGGTACACAGCCGTGTACTAACAGGTCAGACGGTGTGTATTAACACCATGTATATAAAATAATTTTGCAAGGCACGCCAGAACCGCTCAGTATAGTAGACAAAGAAAAGGCCTTTTTTTTAAATATTTCTAGGTACATAGCCGTGTACTAACAGTCAGACGGTGTGTAGTTAACACCACGTATATAAAATAATTTTGCAAGCACGCAGAACGCTCAGTACAGTAGACAAAGAAAAGGCCTTTTTTGTTATATTTCTAGGTACACAGCCGTGTACTAACAGGTCAGACGGTGTGTATTAACACCACGTATATAAAATACTTTCGCAAGCACGCAGAACGCCACAGTACAGGTGCCAAAGAAAAGGCCTAGTTTTTTAATATTTCTAGGTACACTAAGGCCAGCCTGTACTAACAGGTCAGACGGTGTGTATTAACACCGACGTATATAAAATACTTTTGCAAGCACGCAGAACGCACAAGTACAGTAGACAAAGAAAAAGCCTTTTTTTTTTAATATTTCTAGGTACACAGCCGTGTACTAACAGGTCAGACGGTGTTGTATTAACCACCATGTATATAAAATAATTTTGCAAGCACGCAGAATCGCTCAGTACAGTTAGACAAAGAAAAGGCCTTTTTTTTAAATATTTCTAGGTACACAGCCGTGTACTAACAGGTCAGACGGTGTGTATTAACACCACGTATATAAAAAAATTTTGCAAGCACGCAGAACGCTCAGTACAGTAGACAAAGAAAAGGCCTTTTTTTTGTTATATTTCTAGGTACACAGCCGTGTACTAACAGGTCAGGGCGGTGTGTATTAACACCACGTATATAAAATAATTTTGCAAGCACGCAGAACGCTCAGTACAGTAGACAAAGAAAAGGCCTTTTTTTTGTTATATTTCTAGGTACACAGCCGTGTACTAACAGGTCAGACGGTGTGTATTAACACCATGTATATAAAATACTTTTGCAAGCACGCAGAACGAACAGTACAGTAGACAAAGAAAAGGCCTTTTTTTTATATTTCTAGGTACACAGCCATGTACTAACAGGCCAGACGGTGTGTATTAACACCACGTATATAAAATACTTTTGCAAGCACGCAGAACGCACAGTACAGTAGACAAAGAAAAGGCCTTTTTTTTTATATTTCTAGGTACACAGCCGTGTACTAACAGGTCAGACGGTGTGTATTAACACCACGTATATAAAATACTTTTGCAAGCACGCAGAACGCACAGTACACTAGACAAAGAAAAGGCCTTTTTTTAAATATTTCTAGGTACACAGCCGTGTACTAACAGGTCAGACGGTGTGTATTAACACCACGTATATAAAATAATTTTGCAAGCACGCAGAACGCTCAGTACAGTAGACAAAGAAAAGGCCTTTTTTTAAAATATTTCTAGGTACACAGCCGTGTACTAACAGGTCAGACGGTGTGTATTAACACCACGTATATAAAATAATTTTGCAAGCACGCAGAACGCTCAGTACAGTAGACAAAGAAAAGGCCTTTTTTTGTTATATTTCTAGGTACATAGCCGTGTACTAACAGGTCAGACGGTGTGTATTAACACCACGTATATAAAATACTTTTGCAAGCACGCTGAACACACAGTACAGGTGCCAAAGAAAAGGCCTAGTTTTTTAATATTTCTAGGTACACAGCCGTGTATTAACAGGTCAGACGGTGTGTATTAACACCACGTATATAAAATAGTTTTGCAAGCACGCAGAACGCTTAGTACAGTAGACAAAGAAAAGGCCTTTTTTTTTATATTTCTAGGTACACAGCGGTGTACTAACAGGTCAGACGGTGGGTATTAACACCACGTATATAAAATACTTTTGCAAGCACGCAGAACGCACAGTACAGGTGCCAAAGAAAAGGCCTAGTTTTTTAATATTTCTAGGTACACCTCCGTGTACTAACCGGTCAGACGGTGTGTATTAACACCACGTATATAAAATACTTTTGCAAGCACGCAGAACGCACAGTACAGTAGACAAAGAAAAAGCCTTTTTTTTTATATTTCTAGGTACACAGCCGTGTACTAACAGGTCAGACGGTGTGTATTAACACCATGTATATAAAATAATTTTGCAAGCACGCAGAACGCTCAGTATAGTAGACAAAGAAAAGGCCTTTTTTTTAAATATTTCTAGGTACACAGCCGTGTACTAACAGGTCAGACGGTGTGTATTAATACCATGTATATAAAATACTTTTGCAAGCACGCAGAACGCACAGTACAGTAGACAAAGAAAAGACCTTTTTTTTTATATTTCTAGGTACACAGCCGTGTACTAACTGGTCAGACGGTGTGTATTAACACCATGTATATAAAATAATTTTGCAAGCACGCAGAACGCTCAGTACAGTAGACAAAGAAAAGGCCTTTTTTTTTAAATATTTCTAGGTACACAGCCGTGTACTAACAGGTCAGACGGTGTGTATTAACACCACGTATATAAAATAATTTTGCAAGCACGCAGAACGCACAGTACAGTAGACAAAGAAAAGGCCTTTTTTTTATATTTCTAGGTACACCTCCGTGTACTAACCGGTCAGACGGTGTGTATTAACACCACGTATATAAAATACTTTTGCAAGCACGCAGAACGCACAGTACAGTAGACAAAGAAAAAGCCTTTTTTTTTTTATATTTCTAGGTACACAGCCGTGTACTAACAGGTCAGACGGTGTGTATTAACACCATGTATATAAAATAATTTTGCAAGCACGCAGAACGCTCAGTATAGTAGACAAAGAAAAGGCCTTTTTTTTAAATATTTCTAGGTACACAGCCGTGTACTAACAGGTCAGACGGTGTGTATTAATACCATGTATATAAAATACTTTTGCAAGCACGCAGAACGCACAGTACACTAGACAAAGAAAAGGCCTTTTTTTAAATATTTCTAGGTACACAGCCGTGTACTAACAGGTCAGACGGTGTGTATTAACACCACGTATATAAAATACTTTTGCAAGCACGCAGAACGCACAGTACAGTAGACAAAGAAAAGGCCTTTTTTAAATATTTCTAGGTACACAGCCGTGTACTAACAGGTCAGACGGTGTGTATTAACACCACGTATATAAAATACTTTTGCAAGCACGCAGAACGTTTAGTATAGTAGACAAAGAAAAGGCCTTTTTTTTTATATTTCTAGGTACACAGCCGTGTACTAACAGGTCAGACGGTGGGTATTAACACCACGTATATAAAATACTTTTGCAAGCACGCAGAACGCACAGTACAGGTGCCAAAGAAAAGGCCTAGTTTTTTAATATTTCTAGGTACATAGCCGTGTACTAACAGGTCAGACGGTGGGTATTAACACCACGTATATAAAATACTTTTGCAAGCACGCAGAACGCACAGTACAGTAGACAAAGAAAAGGCCTTTTTTTATATTTCTAGGTACACAGCCGTGTACTAACAGGTCAGACGGTGGTATTAACACCACGTATATAAAATAATTTTGCAAGCACGCAGAACGCTCAGTATAGTAGACAAAGATAAGGCCTTTTTTTTTAATATTTCTAGGTACACAGCCGTGTACTAACAGGTCAGACGGTGGGTATTAACACCACGTATATAAAATAATTTTGCAAGCACGCAGAACGCTCAGTACAGACAGTAGACAAAGAAAAGGCCTTTTTTTTTTTATATTTCTAGGTACACAGCCGTGTACTAACAGGTCAGACGGTGTGTATTAACACCACGTATATAAAATACTTTTGCAAGCACGCAGAACGCACAGTACAGTAGACAAAGAAAAGGCCTTTTTTTTTATATTTCTAGGTACACAGCCGTGTACTAACAGGTCAGACGGTGTGTATTAACACCACGTATATAAAATACTTTTGCAAGCACGCAGAACGCACAGTACACTAGACAAAGAAAAGGCCTTTTTTTAAATATTTCTAGGTACACAGCCGTGTACTAACAGGTCAGACGGTGTGTATTAACACCACGTATATAAAATACTTTTGCAAGCACGCAGAACGCTCAGTATAGTAGACAAAGAAAAGGCCTTTTTTTTTTATATTTCCTAGGTACAACAGCCGTGTACTAACAGGTCAGACGGTGGGTATTAACACCACGTATATAAAATAATTTTGCAAGCACGCAGAACGCTCAGTACAGTAGACAAAGAAAAGGCCTTTTTTTTTTTATATTTCTAGGTACACAGCCGTGTACTAACAGGTCAGACGGTGTGTATTAACACCACGTATATAAAATAATTTTGTAAGCACGCAGAACGCTCAGTATAGTAGACAAAGAAAAGGCCTTTTTTTTTTATTTCTAGGTACACAGCCGTGTACTAACAGGTCAGACGGTGTGTATTAACACCACGTATATAAAATAATTTTGCAAGCACGCAGAACGCTCAGTACAGTAGACAAAGAAAAGGCCTTTTTTTTGTTATATTTCTAGGTACATAGCCGTGTACTAACAGGTCAGACGGTGTGTATTTACACCACGTATATTAAAATAATTTTGCAAGGCACGCAGAACGCTCAGTACAGTTGACAAAGAAAAGACCTTTTTTTTTATTTCTAGGTACACAGCCGTGTACTAACAGGTCAGACGGTGGGTATTTACACCTGGTATACAAAAAGGGTATTGCAGGCACACAGAACCCAGAACACTAGAGCCAAATAAACTGTATTTAAAAAAAAAAAAAAGTACACAGCCGTATACTGCCAGAAGATCAGATGGTGCATATACACACTAGGTATATAACAGGGTTTTGCGGCCAAAAAGAACGCAGAACAGTAGTGCCAAATATAGTTTGGTATGTAGCAGAGCACCTAATACACCACTAAAGCCTCTCTCTGTCCCTACTCCAGCAGCTATCCCTGAATACAGCAGCCGTTCTCTGCAGAGTGTATATGGTAGTAAAGCTATCACTGTACTGCACTATAGTAGCCCTGATAAGGGCTTTTAATCACGCTCCTGCCTGTCCAACAGCTAAAACCTATCTCTCCCTTCTCCAGCCTCTGTCCCTGACTAAATTATAGTCCAAAGTGCTTCAGGAGTCAATCTGCATGCACAGAAGCTATAGCCAAATAACCTATCCAAATGTATTGGCAGCTTTGTTGAATTTTGACAAGACATTTGATTTCTTATGAATCGTCGCAACTCGTTTTCCATTGTATGGAACAGCGGCATTGTATGGAACCCCCGTCATTTAACTCCTCAGATGTTGCGTTCAATGCTGCTCATGGCATCTGTGATTCACATTCAGCTGCTCAGGGGTTAAATATTGTAATTTATAGCCCTGACTGTGCCAAGAAATCTGATGAATCTAATTTTTACTGAAATTTAGATCGAAGTCCACTTCGGATATTTTGATTTACTATACACTTTTTAGAACCATTAGCAACCACAGAAGAGCTGAGGGACAAATGCAAATATAGTTCAAGCCAAGGGTTTTAAACAAAAGACAAATACATCAGAAGTAAAAGAAAGGAAAATAAAGATTGAGCAAATTATATCGACAAGGAACTCAAAAACACTGAAGGCTTGAATCAGGAAAATAGTGAAACTAAAAGAAAGGAAGAACCAACACTGCTGATATTATTGGGATTACCTTGGAAATGCCAATAACGTCAAGAAGAAAACTTCAAAATGAGGTCGGAATAAGGAGTCTTGATTGACAGACTACTTGGTATTGACTAAGAGATATTTCTCAGAAAATTCTCAGTGCTGGGTTGTACATTTACTGCTATATTTTTTAAATTCCTTTTTAAACGAAATATAAATTACATAGCTACGAATTGGTGGCACTGCCACAAATGAAATCTGCATCAAAAGTTTACTCTGCATTTAGGGGGGCGAAGCCTGACTGCCGCACACTTTATTCAAGCAGCCCAAAGCTCAACAAAATGGTTAAAATTGGAAAAGACAGATCCAGAGACCCTCCTGGCGCACCCAGATGCAAGAAAATTCAACGGGAGGTGGACAAATTTTGGAGAAACAAGCTGACGCTTTCACCCACATGAGCAGACAAGATGGCGCCGCGGGATACTCTGCATGAGTCGGACGAAGGTGAGGGAGCTGACGCTGGGGAGCGGGTCAACTATACAGCAGAGGGAGGTCGGGGAGACGAATCTCCACTAACCAAATCATTTTTCCAAGAAACCCTCACCCATGCCCTAGCTCCCATAATGAAAGATCTGGGGGATATCAAATGCGTGATGTGCTCAGTGGGTCACCGCATGGAGACATTAGAAAATAACCAGTCTCTACTTACTGCCCAAAATCAGCCTGTGGTCAAGACACTGGAGGCTCATTGCAACTCACTAAATCAAGCTTACCTGTTGCTAGAAGACCAGGAAAATCTCAGCAGATGCAAAAACATTAGATTCAAAGGTCTCCCTGAATCTATAGCGCATAATGCCTTGCCAGAGACTGCCAACATAATATTTGCATCTCTACTAGGAGATACCAGAGCGCAAATTATAACTATTGAAAGGATCCACAGATCCATGAGATCAATGCCCAAGCCAGATGAACCGCCCAGAGACGTCATCTGTGGCCTACTGAGCTACCAAGACACTGCCGCCATCTTACAGGCCGCTAGGGAACAAAAAGATCTGAAGTATGACTCAACTACAGTTCATCTTTTCCAGGATCTGGCCCCTTCCACCATGGTCAAGAGACAAGCTCTAAAATCCTTAACATAGTAACATAGTTTATAAGGCCGAAAAAAGACATCTGTCCATCCAGTTCGGCCTGTTTTCCTACAAGTTGATCCAGAGGACCATTTAAAAAATAACAACATTATGTTCAAGTGGCTATTTCCATTCGGCCTCACATTCAGCAAAGGAGGCAAAAGATGTGTAATCCGGTCCCCAGGAGACCTTATCAATGCGCGGTCCATCTTGGATATATCACTACTAGCTGTCGACTTCTGGTTGCCGCTGATCTCGCCAGTCTCAAAACTTCCACCGCTACCTCAAATAGAACCATGGTCGACGGTGACCGAACACAAATCTCCTAGGAACAAGAAACTACAAGAGTGAGGTCTTCCTAAGCCTCACTGAAGCATTGCACTTCACAGCTCATCACCGCCGCATAGGACGGACGTGAGTACGAATTTTTCAAGGACCACAACAGGATCGTATTTTAAAGGTCCAGAGTCGGTGAGACAGAACTGTTTTTTTATACCTGTTAACCACTCAGTGCCATTAATGGCACGTAGCTTTGGACATATATTGCAGCGGTGTTTTTTGCTATTTTCTTTGTTACCCATACATTTTTGCATTATGTATTTCAAGTATCTGTTGTTATATTAGAGGCATTTAAGATTGTATTAGACATACACCAAATCTTTGTAGTGAGCGCGGGGAGGTGTCAGTATGTCAGGATGTATCCACAACATACTAACACCACCCCCATTCTGATGAGCATCATTTCAGTGCTATACACTACAGATGTAATTACGGCTCGCTATTATGCTCTGCATAGAGAAAACTCTAGCATTGTTTATATATTGTTATTATCATTTTTAGTTCAGTTTCTTACTTATAGCTCCAGGGGTCAGTTACATAATCCAGATGGTGAACAGGCAGTCACACTGCCACACAACTATATAGTTGCACATGGCGAAGGTAATAGTAACAACCTTTAATGTAAGGGGGCTTAATGCCCCCCAAGAAAGGTCACAGATCTTCACTTTATTGAAGAAGATGAGGATGGGCATATGCTTCTTACAGGAGACGCATTTTAGGAATGGCAGGGTCCCCTTTCTTTCCCGGTCCCACTTTAACCATTGGTTTCATAGTACATACACCTCAGCATCAAGAGGAGTTAGTATTGTGATAGCCAAGAATGTCCCATTTGAAACAACAGTAATACAATCAGATCCTAATGGAAGATACATATTTGTGAAGGGAAGATTGGGGAAGACGGAAGTGACCCTGGATTTCTTATATGCCCCTAATACTCACCAACCTAGATGGCTCAAAGCCACTATGAGAGAACTTAAGGTCTTTGCAGAAGGTATTTTAATTGTAGGAGGCTATCTAAATGTCGCACTAGACCCTTTGCTTGATACCTCATTGGGCTCCTCAGCACAGTCCCAAAAAGCTCTAAGTGGCATTCATAGTACCCTCAGGAATATGCATTTAGTTGATACCTGGAGGGCGAATAATGCCCTAGAAAAAGATTACACATACTTTACATCAGTCCACTAGTCGTTCCAGAGATTGGATTATATTCTTATGTCGGAAGCACACTTACCCATGCTTAAAGAAACGCACATTGGTCCCATAACAGTTTCAGACCATGTTCCAATGTCAGTTTCACTTATACTTGCAGACCTTCCAGCAAAGGAATGGAGATGCGTCTTAATGAAACCCTCTTAGACGGCAAAGTTAATACCACCTCCATCTCCCACAAACTAGCTTTATATTTTAAAGAAAACCCACCTTCTGACACTTCTCCTACTATGGTCTGGGAGCAGGGCATGGTGCCTAGGGCGGTGGGTTGCGCGGGGCGGCACCCTGCCAGGAGAATATAACGATTGTGGGAAAAAAAAAAAAAAACATTCTGGAGTTTTTTTTTTTTTGGGTGTCGTGGGTACTGCTGTCGGGTGGTATGGGGTCCCGGTGCTAAACTAGCGCTCACTAGCCTGCAGGAGGAGGGGGAGTGAAGCGCTGGTAGCACTGTACAGTACGTACCCCTCCTCCTGCTTGCTCTTCCTGAGGCTGGCGCTGCTGTGTCCTGACTACCTGCAGTGTCAGGACGTACAGAGCGCCCTCTGACCTGACGCTGCAGGAGGTCAGGTGACTTCAGCGCGGGCCCCTGGAAGAGGGAAGAGCAGGGACACAGCCCGGACCGGAGGTAAGTTTATTTTTTTTTTTTCTTGTCTGATCTGAGGTCTGAAGTGGGGGCAAAAAGGGAACTTAAAAGGTGGGGACAGAATGGGGGGATCTGAAAAGGTGGGGACAGAATGGGGGGGATCTGAAATGGTGGTACAGAATGTGGGGGTCTGAAATGGTGGGACAGAATGGGGGGGCTGAAATGGTGGGACAGAATGGGGGGGTCTGAAATGGTGGGACAGAATGGGGGGTCTGAAATGGTGGGACAGAATGGGGGATCTGAAATGGTGGGACAAAATGGGGGGATCTGAAATGGTGGGACAGAATGGGGGTGGGATCTGAAATGGTGGGACAGAATGGGGGGTCTGAAATGGTGGGACAGAATGGGGGTCTGAAATGGTGGGACAGAATGGGGGGGTCTGAAATGGTGGGACATAATGGGGGATCTGAAATGGTGGGACAGAATGGGGGGATCTGAAATGGTGGGACAGAATGGGGGGGATATGAAATGGTGGGACAGAATGGGGGGGTCTGAAATGGTGGGACAGAATGGGGGGGTCTGAAATGGTGGGACAGAATGGGGGGGATCTGAAATGGTGGGACAGGATGGGGGGATCTGAAATGGTGGGACAGAATGGGGGGGTTTGAAATGGTGGGATAGAATGGGGGGGTCTGAAATGGTGGGACAGAATGGGGGGATCTGAAATGGTGGGACAGAATGGGGGGGATCTGAAATGGTGGACAGAATGGGGGGATCTGAAATGGTGGGACAGAATGGGGGGGTCTGAAATGGTGGGACAGAATGGGGGGGGTCTGAAATGGTAGGACAGAATGGGGGGGATCTGAAATGGTGGGACAGAAATGGGGACCAGAAAGGGGGGTCTAAAATGGGGGCCAGAAAAGGGGGTCTGACATGGGCCCCAGAAGGAGAGTTCTATATGGGGGCCACAAGAGTATGATATGGAGCCAGAAGGGGGTATGATTGGGGATCTAATTAGGGGTCTGAAGGAGGTCTGATTAGGGGCCTGAATGGGTCTGATTGAAAGTCTGGAGGTCTGATAGGGATTCTGGAGGTCTAATGGGGGGTCTGATTGGGGCTTTGGAGGTCTAATGAGGATCTTATAGGGGGTCTGGGGGTCTAATGAGGGTCTGATTGGGGCTTTGGAGGTCTAATGAGGGTCAGATATGGGAGTTTGGAGATCTAATGGGGGTCTGGAGATGGGGGGGTCTCATCTGGGGTTTGATATGGGGATCTGATCTGAAAGGTAAGGGGGGTACTGTTTTTCTGTGTGGTGCCAGTATTTTCAGGGGGGCTGTTTCTGCAGTATAGTATGGAGGTTGGGCAGGGTGAGATGTGGAGAAGGTGAGAGGATGATGGAAAAGTAGGAAAGTAAGATGTCTGTTTGTAGCACTCTTCAGAGACGAGGCACAGCTGAAAGAAGTCACCATGGCGGTCTGGTCTGACAGAAGAAGAGGAAAGAAAACGTCATCAGAGAAGAGAAGTCACTGGATGTAAGAGGTACATATGTGGCCCTGTATGATGTTATGTAATTTAGGATAAGTCCCAAATTAGACTTAATACTCAGTTGTCTGTGGTGTTCAAATTATGTTAAATTTCCCCCTTCATGGTAAGAGGGTGCGGCCACAGCACAAGAAATGCATGTCCAGTCTCATTGCTGATCATGCAGATCTCTCCTGGTTACACCCAGGGAGCTAATTTTATTAGAAATACATGATGGTGTAATCACACCCCCCTTTGTCATCAATTTTAATATGTCCAATCAAAATCATACAAGTTTACATTGAACAACAAATCAAAAGTGTGATAATGGCAGCCAATGGGATACACATTACTTCATCTATTTGGGAAATTCCATATGCATATATTAACTTCTGCTAAGTTCCTGTTTTCCTACAGACATATCAAGTGATTATGAGTCATTTTTATTTTTAAGCATATGTGACATCTAATGGAGCTTAGAGATTATAAGATATAAGAGATATGTCTATAAGGAGATGGAGACCACCTAATAATGAAATATACAACCCTAGCACAATTGTGTTCACCAACTAACTAAATTTCTTTAACAGTTTCCTCCTCTTGAATACAATTTGCTAATAGTCTAAAGAGAGTTTCCCAATTGACTATATTCAGTTCAAACCAGGGCCTATGGGCCATCCATTAATCTGAGGTGTATCGATCAGGACAGACCCTATATCATCAATGCAGATCCTATATCTGTTCATTCTTGTTCATGGGATAGAGAAGGAGACACAAGTAAATAATAGAGATGAGCGAGTAGTGTTCGATCGAGCCGGTATTCGATCGAATACTACGATATTCGGCACACTCGATTTCAATCGAGTATAACGGCGATGGCGCACTTAGAATTCGTTTCCCCTCCCACCTTCCCTGGCGCTCTTTTTCCACCAATCAACATGCAGGGGGGGTATGACAGGCACGCTGAGCACGCTGGCAGCGCGAAAACAGCGTCTACATGGATTGGCTGGAAAAACCATGTGACCTCGAATCATAAAAACTCAGCTCTTCCTGCTCGTACGCATATGCTGCGTGAACTTAGTCAGGGACAGAGGCTGGAGAAGGGAGAGACAGATTTTAGCTGTTGGACAGGCAGGAGCGTGATTAAAAGCCCTTATCAGGGCTACTACAGTGGACTTCAGTGATAGCTTTACTACAATATAGACTTTACAGAGAACGGCTGCTGTATTCAGGGATAGCTGCTGGAGTAGGGACAGAGAGAGGCATTAGTGGTGTATTAGGTGCTCTGCTACATACCAAACTATATTTGGCACTACTGCTGTGTACTTTTGAAATATACAATATCTAGGCATTTTAATAGCCCACTGTACTGTGCGTTCTCGTGCTAAATTATCTCACATACCTGGTGTAAATACCCACCGTCTGTTCAGTTACTACACGGCTTTGTACTTTGAAATATACAATATCTAGGCATTTTAATAGGCCACTGTACTGTGCGTTCTCTTGTTAAATTATCTCACATACCTGGTGTACATACCCACCGTCTGTTCAGTTACTACACGGCTTTGTACTTTGAAATATACAATATCTAGGCCATTTAATAGGCCACTGTACTGTACGTTCTCTTGTTAAATTATCTCACATACCTGGTGTAAATACCCACCGTCTGTTCAGTTACTACACGGCTGTGTACTTTGAAAATATACAATATCTAGGCATTTTTAATAGGCCACTGTACTGTGCGTTCTCTTGTTAAATTATCTCACATACCTGGTGTAAATACCCACCGTCTGTTCAGTTACTACACGGCTTTGTACTTTGAAATATACAATATCTAGGCCATTTAATAGGCCACTGTACTGTGCGTTTTCTTGTTAAAGTATCTCACATACCTGGTGTACATACCCACCGTCTGTTCAGTTACTACACGGCTTTGTACTTTGAAATATACAATATCTAGGCCATTTAATAGGCCACTGTACTGTGCGTTTTCTTGTTAAAGTATCTCACATACCTGGTGTACATACCCACCGTCTGTTCAGTTACTACACGGCTTTGTACTTTGAAATATACAATATCTAGGCCATTTAATAGGCCCACTGTACTGTGCGTTTTCTTGTTAAAGTATCTCACATACCTGGTGTACATACCCACCGTCTGTTCAGTTTACTACACGGCTTTGTACTTTGAAAATATACAATATCTAGGCCATTAATAGCCCCCACTTGTACTGTGCGTTCTCGTGTTAAATTATCTCACATACCTGG
>ONZH01000781.1:0-37032 GCA_900303285.1 Rhinella marina | reverse complement strand
TGCACCAGAACAGGTTGGAAGGGTGTGTGGCCAGAGGAGAAGCAGGGCCAGAGCTGGTGCATCAGCAGCAACTGTTTCACGTAGTGAAGCTCCTGTGGCGAGGCCTAGATGTTCGCAAGTCTGGAGGTTCTTTAAAGAAAGTGAGGATGACCGACGGACTGTGGTGTGCAACCTGTGCCACACCAGGATCAGCAGGGGTGCCACCACTACTAGCCTAACCACCACCAGCATGCGCAGGCATATGAGTGCTAAACACCCCACTCAATGGAACCAAGGCCGTTCACCACCTCCTGCGGGTCACACCACTGCTCCTTCCCCTGTGTCACTCGCTGCCTCTGCTAGTCAACCCCCTGCCCAGGACCCCGACCCGAGCGCCTCCCGCCGGAAAACCACACCTTCGCCTCCACGATCCTCCACAGTGTCCACCAATGTGTCCCAACACAGCGTTCAGCTGTCTTTACAGCAGACGCTGGAGCACAAGAGGAAATACAGTTCCACCCACCCACATGCCCAAGCCCTCAACGTCCACATCTCCAAATTGCTGAGCCTTGAGATGCTGCCATATAGGCTGGTAGAGACCGAGGCCTTTTGCAATCTCATGGCGGTGGCTGCCCCTCAGTATTCGGTCCCCAGCCGCCACTATTTTTCCCGATGTGCCGTCCCAGCCCTACACCAGCACGTGTCAGAGAACATCATCCGTGCCCTGACCAACGCTGTTTCTGAGAAGGTCCACCTAACCACGGACACGTGGACAAGTGCTGCCGGGCAGGGACACTATATCTCACTGACGGCACATTGGGTTACCTTTGTGGAGACTGGGACCGAGACTGACCCTGGGGCCGCTCATGTACTGCCCACACCAGGATTGCGGGGCCTACCTCAGTCACGGTCTCTCAGACGTACTATGCCTCCTCCTCCACCCGACCTCACGATTACATCCGTGGGCACGGCGCCTTCAGTCGGTAGCTCTAGGCGCAGCAGCAGTGCCATGGGTAAGCGCCAGCAGGCGGTGCTCAAACTGCTGAGCTTAGGTGACAAAAGGCACAACGCCCAATAGCTGTTACAGGGCATCATGGTGCAGACCGATGTGTGGCTGGCACCACTGAACCTCAACCCAGGCATGGTTGTGTGTGACAACGGGCGTAACCTGGTGGCGGCTCTGCAACTCGGCAGACTGACACATGTGCCATGCCTGGCCCACGTGTTCAATCTAATAGTTCAGCGGTTCCTCAAGACATACCCCAATCTGTCTGATTTGCTCACCAAGGTGCGCCGCATCTGTGCGCATTTCCGCAAGTCGACCACAGATGCTGCCACTCTCAGGGCTGTGCAGCGCCGCCTACAACTGCCCGCTCACCGACTGTTGTGCGACGTGCCCACGAGATGGAATTCGACATTAAACATGTTATCCAGAGTAGCAGCGCAGAGCGATTGTAGACTGCCAGATGTCAACTTCCACCAGAACTGGTAGTCAGGTCAGTCAGATTCCTCAAGTCTACAATGAGGAGTGGACGTGGATGTCTGATATCTGCCAGGTGTTGAGCAACTTTGAGGAGTCAACACAGATGGTCAGCGGCGATGCCGCCATTATCAGTCTCACCATCCCGATGCTTTGCCTGTTGAAAAACTCACTGCTCAGCATGAAGTCGGATGCTTTGCGCTTGTCACAAGAGACGGTGGAGGAAGATATGTCGCTTGATAGCCAGAGCACCCTCCGGTCTGTTTCTCAGCGCGTATCGGAGGAGGGGGATGAGGATGAGGAGGAAAAGGAGGAGAATGTCTGCGAGACAGAAGAGGGTACCAGTGCTCAGTCCTTCTTAACTCTTGAGCGTGTATGGGCTGAAGAGGAGGAGGAGGAGGAGGAAATGGAGAGTCAGGCCAGTGAGGAGAGGGAATTCTTGCGTGTTGGGACTCTGGCGCACATGGCAGACTTCATGTTAGGCTGCCTATCCCGTGACCCTCGTGTTAGAAGCATTTTTTCAAATACCGATTACTGGGTGTTCACTCTCCTGGACCCACGGTACAAGCAGAACCTTTCCACTCACATCCCTGCAGAGGAAAGGAGTCTGAGAGTGAATAGATATCAACAGGCCCTGGTGCACAAGCTGAAACAATCCTTCCCATCTGACGCCGCTAGCGGCAGAGGGCATGGTTCTGTGGGCCAAGTAGCGGGGGAGAGGAGGCGAGCAGGCAGCTTGTCCAGCACTGGCAGGGGAACGCTCTCCAAGGCCTTTGCCAGTTTTATGTCACCCCAGCAAGACACTGTCACCTGTCCCCAGTCTAGGCAGAGTAGGGGGGAGTTGTACAGAAAGATGGTGAGGGAGTACCTAGCTGACCATACCAACGTCCGGACCGATCACTCTTCTCCATACAACTACTGGGTTTCAAAGCTGGACACGTGGCCTGAACTGGCGCTGTACGCCTTGGAGGTGCTGGCCTGCCCTGCCGCTAGCGTGCTGTCAGATCGGGTATTCAGTACAGCTGGTGGCGTCATCACCGATAAGCGTACACGCCTATCAACTGACAGCGCTGACAGGCTGACGCTTATTAAAATGAACAAAGCCTGGATTTCACCGGAATTCAAATCTCCCCCGGGGGAAAGCAGCTAAAGATTTAAATAACTTATGTATCCGATTCCTCTTCTCTACTCCTCCTACTCCTCCTCCTCCTCCTTGTCGTCTTTGCCTAACGTTGACCAAAAAAACGCCATTTTTTAGAGGTCCAACTGGCACTCTTTTACCACAATTTTTCAGGAGGTCAACCTACAGGCCCTCTCTCTAAATAATTTTTCTGGAGGTCCACCTACAGGCCCTCTCTCCAAACAATTTTTCCAGAGGTCCACCTACAGGCCCTCTCTCCAAACAATTTTTCCAGAGGTCCACATACAGGCCCTCTCTCCAAACAATTTTTCCGGAGGTCCACCTACAGGCCCTCTCTCTAAATAATTTTTCAGGAGGTCCACCTACAGGCCCTCTCTCCAAACAATTTTTCCGGAGGTCCACCTACAGGCCCTCTCTCTAAATAATTTTTCTGGAGGTCCACCTACAGGCCCTCTCTCCAAACCATTTTTCCAGAGGTCCACCTACAGGCCCTCTCTCCAAACATTTTTTCCGGAGGTCCACCTACAGGCCCTCTCTCTAAATAATTTTTCCGGAGGTCCACCTACAGGCCCTCTCTCCAAAACAATTTTTCCAGAGGTCCACCTACAAGCCCTCTCTCCAAACAATTTTTCCCGAGGTCCACCTACAGGCCCTCTCTCCAAACAATTTTTCCAGAGGTCCACCTACAGGCCCTCTCTCCAAACAATTTTTCCGGAGGTCCACCTACAGGCCCTCTCTCCAAACAATTTTTCGGAGGTCCACCTATAGGCCCTCTCTCCAAACAATTTTTCCAGAGGTCCACCTACAGGCCCTCTCTCCAAACAATTTTTCCGGAGGCCACCTACAGGCCCTCTCTCCAAACAATTTTCCCGAGGTCCACCTACAGGCCCTCTCTCCAAACCATTTTTCCTGAGGACAACCTACAGGCCCTCTCTCCAAACAATTTACGTCTTTTTCCTATCTTTCTCTCTCTCCAAACTATTTTTCCGGATAGCTGCCATATACGGTATTAAACTGAGAAGAATACATAGAACACATGCCACACTTGATCGAGCTTATAATTGACAATTGTACCGGTTGATGCTAAATTTTTAAGTTGGGGTCCTGCGTCATCATTCTAACTACATCCGGCTGTTGTCACCACCACACAACCTAGCCCAGGGGCACTCCTCTGACTCTTCCAGCTCAACCTCCTTCCCCCCAGCCTGCCCCCCACCTACAGGCCCTCTCTCCAAACAATTTACATCTTTTTCCTATCTTTCTCTCTCTCCAAACTATTTTTCCGGATAGCTGCCATATACGGTATTAAACTGAGAAGAATACATAGAACACATGCCACACTTGATCGAGCTCATAATTTACAACTGTACCGGTTGATGCTAAATTTTTAAGTTGGGGTCCTGCGTCGTCATTCGAACTCCATCCGGCTGTTGTCACCACCACACACGCTAGCCCAGAGGGCACTCCTCTGGCTCTTCCAGCTCAACCTCCTTCCCCCCAGCCTGCCTCCCACCTACAGGCCCTCTCTCCAAACAATTTACCCGGGTAGGGGACGTATTAGATGATTGTACTGATTTTTATTTGGTTCTTATTTTAATTGCCTCCTGCGATAGACGGGGATCGAACCCGGGTCAACTGCTTGGGAAGCAGCTATGCTCACCACTTTACCACCAACAGCCACAGCAACTGATAAGAACAGATACTAAACTTGATGTCAGCCAACATTTCGACAATCGATAACCCGAAACGGGTCCGCCGCCGAGCCCGGCGTTTGGCCACCCGGAACATTTCACATACTCTGACCGAGTCTTACCCTGGGGCCGCTCATGTACTGCCCACTTGGAGGATGCTTCACCTCCTGCTACCTCAGTCTAACTCGGTCACTCTGTTGTCACCGTCATGCTGCGTCTAGCTACATTTTTGGGTGGCTCACCTGCTACCTCATGTAACTTGGTCACTTGTTGGTGTCACCGCCATGCTGTGTCAGGCTTATGCCTGCATCGTGTGGCTGGGGATAGGAGAGCAGTGCCAGCATGGGCATGGGTGATGGACCTTCGTTGCACCTAGTTGGGTGCTTCCCTATATATTCCCACCATGCCAGCCATGGGTTGTACATTAACTAATAACAGGGAAAACAAATAAAATATTTTACAGAAGGGTCAACTACAGACACTCCTAAACAATTTTTTAGGAGGGTCAACTTCGGACACTCCAAAACAAATTTTTTGGAGGCTCGCCTACAAACATTTGACTGCTACCTCAATCTAACTTGGTCACTTGTTGGTGTCACTACGCTGTCACCATGATGTGTCAGGCTTATGCCTGCGTCGTGGGGAGGGGGATAGCACAGCAGTGCCAGCATGAGCAGTGGTGTCACCTGCAGGCGGTGATGGACCTTCGTTGCACCTAGTTGGGTGCTTCCCTAACATGTGATGGGTATTTGCCTCGCCTTTCTTGGTCTGGGTGAGCACAATTGCCATGAGGGTAACCACCAGGCTGTTGCCTGAGAATTTGGGGTAATGGTGGGATTAGGCAGCCTCAGAGGCATCCATGCATGCTGCCCCTGCAGTTTCCTGTCCATTTCCGTGGTGTTTCCATCATTTTCTGAGGTTTCCAGGTTTTCACCCAGCCTTCCCTAGGCAGAGCCTTGGTCCCCTGCAAAAATGCTCGAGTCTCCCATTGACTTCAATGGGGTTTGTTATTCGAAACGAGCACCCGAGCATCGGGAAAAGTTCGACTCGAATAACGAGCACCCGAGCATTTTAGTGCTCGCTCATCTCTACTGCTGTATTTATTTATTTATTTATTTTACACTAGTTTTCAGGTCATCAATGTATGATCTACTGTGACTGCTCTAGTGGTTGGGTCATCAATGTATGATCTATTGTGACTGCTCTAGTGGTTGGGTCATCAATGTATGATCTATTGTGAATGCTCTAGTGGTTAAGTCATCAATGTATGATCTACTGTGACTGCTCTAGACCCCAGATCATCAATGTACCATCTATTGTGTCTGCTCTACCACCCGGATCATCAATGTAAGATCTATTGTGACTGCTCTAGTGGTTAAGTCATTAATGTATGATCTACTGTGACTGCTCTAGACCCCAGATCATCAATGTACGATCTATTGTGACTGCTCTAGTGGTTGGGACATCAATGTATGATCTATTGTGACTGCTGTTGTTCCCTGGATCATTAATGTATGATTTATTGTGAACGCTCTAGTAGCTGAGTCATCAATGTATGATCTTTTGTGACTGCTCTAGTCCCCGGACCATCAATGTATGATCTACTGTGACTGCTCTAGACCCCAGATCATCAATGTACGATCTACTGTGACTGCTCTAGACCCCAGATCATCCATGTACGATCTATTGTGACTGCTCTAGTGGTTGGGTCATCAATGTATGATCTACTGTGACTGCTGTAGTTCCTGGATCATCAATGTTTGATCTATTATGACTGCTCTAGTGGTTGGGTGATCAATGTATGATCTACTGTGACTGCTCTAGTCCCCGGATCATCAATGTATGATCTATTGTGACTGCTCTAGTGGTTGGGTCATCAATGTACTATCTATTGTGACTGCTCTAGTGCCCGGGTTATTAATATATAATCTATTGTGACTGCTCTAGTGCCCGGGTTATCAATATATAATCTATTGTGACTGCTCTAGAGGCCAGGTAATAAATGTATGATCTATTGTGACTGCTCAAGTGGTTGAGTCATCAATGTATTATCTATTGTGACTTCTTTAATGGCCAGATCATCAATGTATGATCTACTGTGACTACTTTAGTGCCAGGATAATCAATATATGATCTATTGGGATAGTTCTTGTCACAAATGCAGCTGAATAGTAAAAGAAGTGCACACTCCTGGTCAACACCTGGGCAGAAGAGCCCGCAGCCAGAACAGCAGCATCAGCAATACAAAGGACTGGTAAGTAGTAACCTAACGATTTTCTTTCCACAGGGCACTAGAAAGAACTATTTTTATAAATAGCTTGGAGAGCCCTGTTACCATTCATCCTTCATTTTGATGTTTAGTATTTTAATATTATCTGGTTTGTAATGAGTTAACGTAAAATGTAAAATGCTGGGGAAAATTTGGAATAAATGATTCTCTCAGTACAATAGGGAGTTGGTAGAGTTTTAAAAACCAGCTGTTAGAGCCATCAACCATAAATCACTCCACCGCTAGACAGAAAATGACTGAGCAATTATGGAACAGAGATATTATCAGAATAAGCATGAAATAAATAAAAGTAATGGAGGAAATGCAACATAACATATATAACCTATGCTATATAGTCTTATATTTCTCTCATTCAGTAATTCATGCATCTTGTGTAGACTGTGTAGAACAATGACATGAAGACCTGGGGTCTAGACAATATAAATCAGAGATATGTGCTACAAAAATAGGGCATGGAGATGATGATACATGATGTTACATGCAGCTATTGTAGCAGATTGCGATGTGCATTCACTATGGATTTCACCCCATACAGTGAAGGGGTACAATCTGCTGTGAAAATCTGTGGCATTTCCACAACCTAATGAATACTCTGCAGACTTAGCAATCTGCAGAATGATCATTTTTTTGCGTACCTTTTTTCTGCTATATGTCTTTGTGCTGTAAACTGTTGAGGCTTTGTCGTGCAGGATTTACAGCACAAATCTGCAACATCTAAAGTCACTCACATTTACAGGGAACCTCTTACCTGAATTGGGGCCTTAAAGGTATTATCCAACCCCTAAAATGCCGCCCCATACGTCTGGGTCCCTCACATGGATAGTACTTACCCGGCTCCCTGGCACCTGTGCCGCTTCTGATGCCCGTATGGCTGCCGCTGCATCTCCCTGTGGCACGGATAACATCCAGCGTCGGAAACGAGGGAGGGGGGTTGGGGGGCCTCCCTGCCATCCACCTGTGATGCTAGGGAGACTCGTCCCCATCACGGCCTGCTATTGGTTGACGTGCGAGCGTCAGAAGCGATGCGGGTGCTGGGGAGCCGGGTAAGTACTATCTGTGTGAGGGATCACCAACATGTCAACATTATAATGCTAGTGTTTAGGGTCCCAAACTTGCCCATACCCAACCCATCTGCCCCAAAAAGAGTAGTAAATGAAAATTGAACTGGCAGATGAATCTGGGATTCCTCTCCACAGGCATCAGGCACATGCACACTATGACACTGAAGTCGAGGACACTACACTTTAAATCACTGAGCATGCACCCAATGCTGCTAGAGATTAGTCCCGAATCTATCTGCTTTTGATTTACTGTTCTTTGCAGGGACGAATCAGTTTGATATAGGCAGGTTTGGGAACTTACACCCCAATTGCATAATGGAATGTTGGTGGTTTAGTTGCTGAAAAACAGTTGACAGGTCCCATTTAAAGGGATATTCCTACCTGGACATTTTTGGCATATTGATAGGATTTGCCATAAATATGTGATATGGGCAGGTCTGACCTCTTGGGCCAGCCACTACGTATCTCAAGAATAGGAACTTGAAGTGAATAAACAGTATGACACATATGGTGTCCTCTTGATTCATTGCTATCAGACTTCAAGAAATAGCACTTGGCTATTTTTGAAAGTCCAATAACATTGATTGGATGGATGGCCTCGCATGCACAGCTTGCTCTCCAGTCAATTTTCCAATTCTGGTACCAGCTCTTCTCAAAAAGGGGCCCAAAATGAATGGAGTGCAAGCAGTGCCTACTCGACTGACCCTCCATTCACTGCTATTGAACTTCTGAAAATCCCACAGTAGTGACTAGAGAGGACGCTATGTGGCATGCTCCTAAGTCACTTCAAGACCCGCACCTATTGAACATTAAAGCGGTTTTCAGAGACTTAAAAACTGATGACCTACAGTAACTGCCCTTTTTCTCTTTCTCGTCTCTCTTGGACTCTTCTACATACATTTCTATCTTCCTTCCCTTCTTCCCTTACCCCCACTTTTTTATGTGTGTGTGTATATATATATAATTTTATTTTTATTATTTATGTAATGTATGCTATCTAAATATGGTTATCTCATTGATCTTATATTGCATTTGATGGTCTGTTCTTGGTTAACCACTCACTGTCTTGTTCGATGAAGCAAACTGACTGTTAGTGTTATGGGCATACGACTGGGAATCTGCTAGATTGGAGTATATGAAACTTATGTTAGTTCAGACATATACCTTGACAATTGTATGTTTGATTCTTCGTGGCTCCCTTGGCCTGCGTGCCTATAGGGGCTTTCATTTACTGTATTTTATTTTGTGGTATTTGTATTTTTTGTTTCTAAAAACAAAAAATTCTAATAAAGATAGATTGAAAAAAAAAAAAAAGACCTATCCTATGGGGCCCTGGGCAAGTTGGGATTATCTACTCTTCTACTGGAAGTGAAAACTTGGTCAGGACTCTACCCTCTAAAGGAACAACTTTTAGCACATAAGGCAGTGGAAAAATGGCCAAGGGTCATTGAAAAGGGGTTAGTCATGTGGGGGGGGGCTGGTTTGATCCTTGCCATGGGGCCCTTACTTCTCTACATATGCCACTGGTCATCATAATCTGATCATGGGGGTCTGACACCCAGGACCCCTGCAGATCAGCTGTTTAAGAAGGCACCGCCACTCGCAATAGCGCCATGGCTTTCTCTCAGCTTTCCCTAGGCCAAGTGGTGACATGTCACACGGCCTAGGCACAGCTCATCACCATTGAAGTGAATGGGGCTGAGCGCAATACACAATGTACAATGTACAGCACTGTGACCAAGGAGAAGGCCGCGGTGCTCACAGGAGCCTCAGTGCCTTCTCAAACAGCTGATCAGCAGGAGTCCTGGGTGCCAGACCCCCACCGATCAGATCCAGTGGATAGGTCATCAATATTTAAGTCTTGGAAAACTCTTTTAAAGGCATACCTTATCAATATGCCAAAAAAATCCAGATGGGACTCCCCTTTAAGGTGTCCTGCACATCAACTATACATTGCACAATCATTTCAGATCATTGCGTGCATTACCCTGACATTATTTTATTTCTGGGATGGATGCACTAAATCTCTGTAAACACGTTAATATAATGAAATTTGTTCAGTATCACATTTTATTAAAGACATTCCTGATTCATAAAATAAATGAAGTTTCCCTGCAGATGGAGGGAAGGTATTCTCATCTTTTGACAGTCATGTTGTAAATATATTTAAGACAACACTTGTTGCCATGGAAACAGTCGCTGCAGTAAGTCAGTCGTTACAGGCAGCTTGTTTCCATGGCCACAGAGTTTGATAAGGTAAAAAAAAAATCCCTTATTAGAGAATTTTGGTTAGGATTTTGGAATGTACTTACCCGTACACATTATAGTATTGTGAGATCCACCTAAACAATTAAATGATACATTTTTGGAGTACATTAGAAACATACATGCCACGTAATACCCGCGTACATGTTATCTGCACCTGCAGTAAAGCGATGCGGTTAAACAATTATCATCAGTCACATGCGGCAAACTGCACAAATATAATTAGTCAAATGTTTTGCTCATCATTAGTATTCTCTCCTGAGATGTCCATCAGATGCATCACTTCTGAAGACACAGCACGTTGACTCGGAAAAACCACCGCCTGAACAGCATGTCGATGTATTCAATTCCCAGCAGAATCCGAAATTTGCAAGTAGAAAAAAAAAAATATTTGTATAAGAAAGAACATTTCTAAAGTAAATCAAGTGCCTCCGAAATAAAGATTACAATTGGTATATGAGTTTACAAATTTGGGTGAAATTAAAAGCTGACCCAATGGATTTTGTTAGAAAGTAATCTAGTCACAGGGTTTCTTGCTGCTGGGTCCTCCAAGGATCAGCTGTAATCTGTGAGGAAGCCTGGTAGTAAGCTTTCAATTCCCCTGCGGCGCCATTGCAGGGTAAATGATTTGAACAATAATGCTATGCAAATTGAAACCGGTGGGCTGTTCATGTCATGTTTGGCCATGCTTAGTCCTCCATACTTAGGTTGCTCTCTTCTTTGTCTTATGGATGAGTATATGGAAGAGAGGACCCCCTTTCTGTTAACTCAGGATGTCATTATGGGTTTTCTAAAAAAGGAAAACTGCAATACAGGTGAACATATCAGACCTACAGCGTCCAGGAAGAGGTGGAGTTCAGCTCAGGTTATATATGTTATTCTCCAGGGGTGGACTGGGAACTTAAAGTGGCTCTGGAAAATCAACTAAATGTGGTCCCAATGTTCTAGGTCAATCCAAACTGCCAGAAGACAGGGCAACACAAAATACCACCCAGCAGAACAAAATACCAAAGTGCAGCACAAAATACTGCCGCCATATTCAACTATATCACCTTCTTTAGGCTGAGATACAATTGAATTCAGGAGGGTACCAGTGGCCTCCGGACAGATGCATATGTACATGGGGCTTCTATATTAATTAAGGATGAAAGCATCACATTATTGTGTACCCATCTGGCAGCAGTGAAGAGGACTCAGGTAGCCTTGTGGACATTGGCCCACCTGGAAATTTCCCTGTATGGTCCATGGCCAGTCCACCCCTGTTGTTCTCCATTCATAGTACATTGTATAGCTGTGTATACCTCTGTATGGGTATTGCCATGTTAATAAACATGTCCATGTCAATAAATTGTCCAATTTGTGTCTATGCCATAAAGTATACTATGGAACCAAAAAGACCACTGGACAGTGTAATGCCCTGTTCCTACTAATGTTTTTATGTGATCGGTTGGGAGTTACGGTACGTTTGACAACAAGAATAGTGGAAGCTTCTGGAATTCTGACCAACCTCAACATAAGTCAGTGGGGTTCATCAGGATTTGTTGGGGTCCATCTGAAAACATGTCCATCCTACCAGTATGGTGCCTTTATGAAGGGATTTCACTGAACAGCGTTAGGATACTTTCACATCTGCGGAAGAGCATGCTGTTTCGGCAGCATTCTTTGGGTCCTGCATTTCTAGATACTGCCGCCAGACTCCTTTGACTATAATGGGGTCTGGCAGAGATCCTGCCACTACCCACCAAATATGCTAGGAATCGGCCAGGCAAAAAACGCTACACACAGTGTTTTTTGTTGGGCCAATTCCAACCATCCTATGCCAGAACAGCCTGCCAGAGAGCACAACCGTATATGTGAAAGAAAACTTAAAGGGGTTATCCCATAAATAATGTAAAAATTTAAAACAACAAATAGTACATAACAATGTTTTTCTAACAAAGCTAGAACCAGCCCTGTACCTCACATAGTAACATAATAACATAGTTTATAAGGCCGTTTATAAAAGATATCTGTCTATCCAGTTCGCCCTGTTATCCAGTTGATACAAGTTGATCCAGAGGAAGGCAAAAAACCCCTGTGAGGTAGAAGCCAATTTTCCCTACTTTAGGGGAAAAAATTCCTTCCTGACTCCAATCAGGCAATCAGAATAACTCCCTGGATCAACGACCCATCTCTAGTAAATATAACTTGTAATATTGTTACCCTCCAGAAATACATCCAGGCCCCTCCTGAACTTTTTTAGTGAACTTACCATCACCACCTCCTCAGGCAGAGAGTTCCATAGTCTCACTGCTCTTACCATAAAGAATCCTCTTCTATGTTTATGAAGAAACCTTCTTTCTTCCAGGCACAGAGGATGTCCCCTCGTCACAGTCACAGTCCTGGGGATAAATAGATAATGGGAGAGATCTCTGTACTGACCACTGATGTATTTATACATAGTTATTAGGTCTCCCCTCAATTGTCTTTTTCTAAAGTAAATAACCCTAATTTTGATAATCTTTCTGGGTACTGTAGTCCACCCATTCCAGTAATTACTTTAGTTGCCCTCCTCTGAACCCTGTCCAGTTCTGCTATGTCTGCCTTGTTCACAGGAGCCCAGAACTGTACACAGTACTCCATGTGTGGTCTGACTAGTGATTTGTAAAGTGGCAGGACTATGTTCTCATCAAGGGCATCTATGCCCCTTTTGATGCAACCCATTATCTTATTGGCCTTGGCAGCAGATGTCTGTCACTGGTTTCTGCAGCTTAGTTTGCTGTTTACTAAAATTCCTAGGTCCTTTTCCATGTCAGTGCTACCCAGTGTTTTACCATTTAGTATGTACTGGTGACTTGCATTATTCCTTCACCAAGGAATCCAGAGATCTCCTCATTCATTGCTCTGCTAGAATTATATCAAGCTGACAGCTCAAGGGGAGTGTCTTTTCTGCTGTAGCTCAGGAGGCGTGTCTTAGCTCTCCCTATCACAGCTCAGGAGGCAGTTGAAGGATAAAACAGAGCATTTGCGGCCATCTCAGTGAGCAGGTCAAAGAAATTAAAAAAAAAACAGACAGCAGGTGGCGCTATACAAATACACTTTATTGAATAACTCAGTAGCTATAATAAATTTTTAATTACATGCAATTACAAAAGTATTCAGTTACAGGTGTTGGTTTGAAAACTGTAGAATATTGTTCGTGGGATAACCCCTTTAAGTAAAGACAACGGGTAGGGTAGGTTTGCAGAGCAGGGATAACTTCCCTAATGTAAATCCAGGCTTAACAGTTATAAATTGAAAGGTGCATTTCTTCCGAGCTCCAAGACAAATAGCAGCCTTATTTTTTTTATTTACCAAGGCAGCATATGGATAGATTATGTGGGTAAAGCACTGACTCCAAGGACTGCCACATAAATGGCATTTCCCAGAAGTTACTTCTGCTGAACAGGAGAAGCTTAATTGCATGTTGCCAACACTTAGCGGAGCTTAAATCTGTTTAACCCTTTCGCTGCATCGACAAAGGAAGGGAATGAGCCCGAAATGAAAAATATATTGATCATAACTGTAAAACTTCGTAAAAATGAATGCAAGAAACCATCCTATAAAATCATGGCTAAAATCAATTATTCAGATTTAAAAAAAAACATTAACTGTTATCTTCCTGCGCATCTCCAGAGCCGTCATTGCCGTTTGTTATTTTTCATACAGTGCCACCTGTCAGTGTCAGAACACAGTGGTACTTGCCATGCCACTCGGCATTTAATAACAACCCTGAGCTACCTACCACCTGTCACCAATATATGGTAGCATCCTGTCGGTGTTGTGAGCCTTCATGCACTTACTTTATTAAAAGCAAATAATGAACAGACCGGGATGCACTGTGTAGACAAATAGACCTGCTTTTATTCTATCTGCAACCTGTTGTGCGGCTGAATAGTATTTTACAAGCACACAAAAAAAAATCAACACTACTATGACATCAATATTTAATAGAGGTTACTAGTGTTATTAGTCTACCCCTAGAAGGAACTATTCTATATGTCAGATAGTTCATAAAAAAAGATAATAATTTAGATGCTAGGATTTGTTATTTTCTGGAAAATTGTAGCAGAATTATCTTTTTTATCTAGTTACCATGTTGTTAGATGGCATTAGAGAACGTGTGTCGGGGGCATATGTAGCAAGCAGGGGCGTAGCTAGGCTTATGGGCCCTGGTGCAAGAGTTCAGCTTGGGTCCCCTTTCTCTCAGTGCTTTGTGGCCTGGGGCTTTGCGCTGCCTTAGGCAAAAAATGAAACGGCAACCACCCGCCATGCCAATTTCTTGACCTAACCCCTTCCCCCCAGCCAGAGGTGTAACTTGACCTGCATGCACTTTCTATAATACTGGTGTCTTCTTATGCAGCACAAGGATCTTTGGGCCCCCTCAGGCTTCTGGGCCCTGTAGTGACTGCTACCTCTGAACTCCCTATAGATAAGCCCCTGGTAGCAAGGGGTTGTCTCACTTCAGCAAATGGCTGAATTTCTGGTTACAAAGGGGTTGTCTCTCTTCAGCAAATGGCATTCATCATGTAGAGAAGGTTAATTGTCCATATTGCCTCCTTTGCTGACTTGATTCAATTTTCCATTGCATTATACACAGCTCGTTTCCAGGGGTTACAACTACCCTACAATCCAGCAGCAGTGGACATGCTTGTATAGTACAAGAAAAAGTGATGGTCTATGTGCACTCTCGCTGTCCACCAGAGAGGCCAGCGCCTTTTCCTATAGTCTGCAAATACGGGCACCTCTCCTGGAATGCAGGGTGGTTATAACTCCTGGATATGAACAGTGTATAAAGCAAGGGAAAAATGAATCAGGCCAGCAAAGGAGGCAATATGGACAATCAGAATACATTAGTAAGTGCCTTGTGTTAACTTTGTTTAAATGATGAATGCCATTTGCTGAAGTGAGACAACCCATTTGTAACCAGGAATGATGCCACTCTACTACTGCAATTTCTTGACCCTTTTCTCTTTTTACGTACTATGTCTCTGTGCAGCTCCTGTTGTGTTCCCGTCTTACACACATATAGAAAGCAATGCCCAGTTCTTGCTCGCTGCAAAACCAGGAACCAACCTGTTCTATACTTTCAACTGCAGGTTCCATCACAGAGTCATTGTGGTAATCGGTTGATTGCCATGACTCTGGGGTCACAACTCCCTTGTTAGGTTCATACATGGGGTTGCTGAATTACTTAACTTCCTTTTTGGACATCCATATGTCCTAAAAGGTTATATGGACAGGGATTGTCTTCATAAGACCTCTGTATGGAGGTTATCAAAGTCTATACAGCGAGATAGGTACTTCATGTGCTGCCGTAATGTAGAGATGATTTCCACTAAAAGCATACTTCTGTAGTATAGCATCTTTTGAAGAGTGCCATGATCGGTTGCCTGTTCATAAGGAATCATACTGGAAAAAATGCGACCCCATGAAATTAGAGTCCTATATGAGGTATAGCGAGACCTATAGATTACTCTGGGCGGTTTATTGAAGTTCCGTACAACATGCGCATTGATATAATGGATGAGACTTTATTGTAACACACTCATTGACAAAAAAATAAAGCACCAAGCAGGAGTTGTTGGAATCAAGTGAAACTTTATATATGTGAATAAGGCCTCTTTCATACAACAGTATTTTTTGCGGGCTCCGATCCGCATTTTTACATGAAAAATGTGGAACCAATCATTTCTATGGGTCCACAAAAAATACTGAGAGCACACTGTGTGCTGTCCACATCCGTATGCCCGTTCCGTAGCCCAGCAAAAAAAATAGAACATGTGCTATTCTTGTCCGTATTACAGACAAGAATAGTACTGTTCTATTAGGGGCCAGCTGTTCCGTTCCGCAAAATACGGAATGCACACGGATGCCATCCATTTTTTTTGCGGATCCGCAATTTGCGGACCGCAAAACACAATGTTCGTTTGAAACTAGCCTAAGAGATGAGTAATTACACCTCACCGCCCCATTCATTTCTATGGGAAGAATCGCTTCCATAGACTTCCATTAAAATGAATGGGGCCTTGAGGTGTAACATGAACAGCTGATCAGCGGGGGTACCAGGTGTCAGAACCCCGCCGATCTGATATTGATGACCTATCCTGAGGATAGGTCATCAATATATATAACTCGGAAAACCCCTTTAAAGCAGTGATAGCAATAGGAAATAATATCAGAGTGACATTGACATGGGTAAAAACATGGTTGACAGTGTTAATAAAACAGCATGTTTAAAAATACACTACGCTGTTGCATTTGTCATGCATTTTAATAGTAGAAGGCTTTGAAAATGAAGCTATATTGAGGGCAATGGTGTTATGAGGGAAAAAACAGTGACTTACTTAACTGGAGCAGATGCCTGTCCCTGTTTTCTACACACATACAAAAAAAACAGTGGCTTGTTCTGCACAATCATCCAAAAATTATGCCATAATTGCCTTAATGTGGACAGACACCCATATTTATACACATACAAGTGTTACTTGTCAGAGAAAGCAGTGACCTGTTTGTGAAAAAGCCTTGAAAATGTAGAGCAGTAGCAGTACAGTGTGGAAGTGGAAAGGGTAGGTATGGTCTAAGGCAGTAATGGTGAACTTTTTACCGAGAACGAGTGCCCAAACTGAAACCCAGAACCCTCTTATTTATCACAAAGTGACGGCACGGCAATTTAACCTGAATACTACAGTCCAATATAGTATATCTACCATGTATTTGTGAGGAGTAGGTCAGGGGGACACAAATGACACAGACAAAGTGAGGCCCTGACACTCCTCCCAAACCACTGTCCCTGCCTTTTGGGGGAACCCGGCTCCTTAACAGGCCGGCCCCAACCGAAGACTGCAATTACACTGAAGAAAGTGGAACACAAGACAAACAACCAAAACAAAACACAAGCAGGAACAACCCTAAACAGGTCAGGAACTGAAGGGGTAAAAGGTAAAGGAACCAAGCAAGGAATAAACAGAGGATTACACAAAAGGTAGGTAACAGTAACAGAAACCAGGGAAAAAGGTACAGAGTCACTGGAATACCGGATAAACACAGAGTAGCTAGCTTAGGCATAAGGCTCTATAGCAGGCACAGATGAATGGCGAGTGTGAAACTAAATAGTGGCTAGAGTCCCAGCCCCAAGGCGTGATAGAAGCAGGGATCCCAGCCACATCCTTGAATGGACCAAAATTACTGGCAGGGACGCCTGCCAGTAAAACTAGCAAAACTAGCCAAACCTTTAACCCTTAGAACCTAAGTGTTACAAGAGGATTTTCTGGCTTGCACTCGGGATGAGCGCCGCATAGCGCCAGGACACGGGAACGCCCGCACCTGCCCAACATCCGCTGGAGGGCCACAGCGCCCCCGAATCCTGACAGAACCCCCCCTGAGGAGGGGCCTCCGGACCCTCAACAGGACCTCCAGGTCTCCAGGCTTGGAAGGGTAAGATTGGTGGAATTTTTTAACGAGTCTGGGAGCGTGAAGATCTCTGGCAGCCACCCAGACACGCTCCTCAGGACCATACCCTTTCCAATGTACAAGGTACTGGAGAGAATTCTGTACTTTGCGAGAGTCAATAATTCGTTCAATTTCGAACTCCAACTCTCCCTGAACAACCACGGATAGAGGTGGAGAACGAGCGACCACAGTGGGAATATATTTTTTCAACAAAGACTTATGAAAAACCGGATGTACACGAAGAGAACCAGGAAGTCGCAATCTGAACGATACAGGATTTATGATTTTCGTGTGATGATGTAGGGACCAATAAAGCGCGGAGCAAACTTTGCTGATGGTACTCGAAGACGGAGATTTTTAGTTGAGAGCCACACTTTGTCACCAACTACGTATTCAGGACCGGGGCGGCGTCTCATATTCTCATATTTGATCTGCATGAGTTGGGCATTTTTTAGAGTCTCAAGACTCTTTGCCCAGACTGTGCACAGTCGATTAGCGACGTCCTTAACTGAGGAGAATCTAGATTCGTTACCAGTTACGGCGGAATATCTGGGATGAAAACCATAGTTGCAGTAAAATGGGGACAGTCGTGTCGAGGAACTTTCATGATTATTTAGAGCGAACTTGGCCATGGGCAGGTACTCACTCCACTTTTCCTGACATTCAGAGACGAAACACCTAAGATATTGCTCAAGTGACTGATTAAGTCTTTGAGTCTGCCCATTCGTCTCTGGGTGAAAGGCGGAGGAGAAGGATAGCGAGATACCCAACCTACTGCAAAACTCTCTCCAGAACCTCGACACGAACTGAACCCCCCTGTCAGACACTATGTTAGATGGAATTCCATGAAGGTGTAAAATATGGCGGATAAACAACCCTGCAAGGACTCTAGCTGTAGGCAATTTTTTCAACGAGACCAGATGGCACATTTTAGAAAAACGATCCACCACAACCCAGATTACTGACCTACCTTTGGAGAGAGGAAGATCAGTAATAAAATCCATGGAAATGTGAGACCAGGGCCTGTTGGGCAAAGGGAGCGGATGTAATAGCCCTTCTGGGAGTTGTCGAGGAACCTTTGCCCTAGCACAGGTCTCACAAGCCTTAACAAACGCCTTAACATCACGTTGCCAGGATGGCCACCAATAGGTACGGGACAACAAGTATCCAGTGCCCGCGATGCCCGGATGACCAGACAAAACTGAGGAATGGACCTCTTCTAACACCTTCAGCCGAAGATGACCTGGGACAAAGAGTTTACCTGGGGGTACAGTAGTAGGAGCAGAACTCTGTGAGTCTGCAATAGAAGACACAAGATCTGAAGTCAAAGTGGCAACGACTACCCCGGGAGAGAGGATATTTTCTGGTTCCTCATCCGGGACATCACTGGCACCAAAGCTTCTGGACAAGGCATCAGCCTTTACATTTTTTGAGCCTGGACGATAAGTTACCACAAAATTAAACCTGGTAAAAAACAAAGCCCATCGCGCTTGACGGGGGTTCAATCTCTTGGCATTGTCCAGATACAGCAGGTTCTTATGGTCAGTTAACACTGTCACCTTACGTCTGGCGCCCTCCAGAAAGTGTCTCCACTCTTCAAAGGCCCATTTAATAGCCAGTAACTCCCTGTTTCCTATATCATAATTAACTTCAGCAGTGGAGAACTTTCTGGAGAAAAAGGCTACAGGTTGGAGGTTGGTAAAGGGTTCCACTCCCTGAGACAGGACAGCCCCTACTCCTGTCTCAGAGGCATCAACCTCCACGACAAAAGGCTGTTCAGGGTCAGGATGAACCAAGACTGGAGCAGTGGTAAAACACCTTTTTAAGTTAGAGAAGGCTAGTTCGGTTTCATGTGTCCAAGGGGTAGGATCAGCCCCCTTTTTAGTTAAATCAGTAAGGGGTTTAGCAACCATAGAAAAGTTTTTGATAAATTTTCTATAATAGTTAGCAAAACCCAGAAAACGTTGGACCTCTTTCAAGGTAGTAGGTCTAACCCACTCAACCACAGCAGAAACTTTTTGTGGATCCATACTTATAGAACCAGGGTTAAGTATGTATCCTAGAAATCCCACCTCCTGGACTCCAAACTAACACTTAGACAATTTAGCACACAGCCGATTTAGTCGCAATCTGGAGAGGACCTCCCTCATGTGCTCCCAGTGGGACTCCAAATCTGGGGAGAATATGAGGATGTCGTCCAGATATATAACCAAAAAACGGCCCAAAAGATCTCTGAAAATATTCGTTAACAAAACGCTGGAAGACAGTCGGGGCATTGCTGAGACCAAATGGCATGACTAGGTGTTCAAAGTGCCCCTCTGGAGTATTAAAAGCTGTCTTCCACTCGTCGCCTTCCCTGATGCGGATTAGATTGTAAGCTCCACGGAGGTCAATTTTAGAGAACCACCGGGCCCCCACAACCTGATTGAATAAATCCGGGATCAGAGGAAGAGGATGCTGGTCCTTAATCGTGATCTTATTGAGCTCCCTGTAGTCAATACACGGACAGAGACCTCCATCTTTTTTCTCAACGAAGTAAAACCCTGCACCAATAGAGGAGATAGAAGGCCGTATGTGCCCTTTTTTCAGACTATCCTGAATATACTGACGCATAGACTCTCGCTCCGGAGCAGACAAATTAAAAATGTGACCCTTAGGAAGCTTGGCCCCAGGAACGAGGTCTATGGCACAATCGTAAGGCCGATTTGGAGGTACAGTTTCCGCAGCGGCCTCATCAAAGACGTCTTTGAAATCAAAAATAAACTCGGGAGTATCCAAATCATTATTCACAGTACACATCATGGAAGGAACAGTTTTAAGATGTGAACCACATGAATTCCCCCATTTCACCAGGTCAGTGGTTTTCCAATCAAATACAGGGTTATGGAGGCGGAGCCAAGGCAAACCGAGAATAAGATCTGCAGTTAGTTTTTCCATCACAAAAAATGACATTTTTTCTGTATGTAAACACCCAACATTCATCATAACCTCAGCAGTACAAAATTTTATTCTCCCCTCATTCAAGGGAGTAAAATCTGCACCAGAAACTGAAAAGGGGGAACACAAAGGAATTAACTCCAAACCCAAGGCCTGAGCAACAACCACATGGATGAAACTCACTGCAGACCCTGAATCCACCATGGCCTGACAAGCAAAAATTTTAGAATCAGAAACCAAGGTTACAGGTAACAAAAACTTATTAACAGAATTAGGAGGTACCTGTACGCCTGAGTGACCCTCCTGGAGATCACTCAGGCGCTGGCGTTTCCCTGTGGTGACTTCGGCTTGGATGGACAATCCCTCAAGAAATGGCCAGGTTTTCCACAGTATAGACATAAGGCATTCTCCAATCGATGTCTCCTTCTAGCAGCAGCAGATGTAGAGCCTAACAACATAGGTTCTTCTCCAGAAGATTGAGAGGGAGATGGTGATTGAAATTGGGAAGGCATATTCTTAGAGAAAGTAGAAGGAGGTTTGACAGAAAAGCCTGGCCTAAACTGTACAGTCGATCCCCCTTGCTTTTCCTTGCGTCTCTCTCTAAGTCTTCTGTCAATAGTCACAGCCAAAGCCATAAAGTCACTCAGGGATTCAGGGATAGGATGGCTGACCATAGCATCCTTAACAGCGTCTGACAGCCCTTGTCTGAAAAAAGGTTTTCAAGGGTTGATCAGGCCATCCAGTCGCCGAGCACCACTGGCGGAACTCAGAACAGTAGTCTTCAGCAGAGCGGCGACCCTGCTGAATAGATAACAAATGAGTTTCCGCCAATGCAGCACGGTCAGGATCATCATAAACCTGGCCCAAGGCCAGAAAAAATCTATCCAGGGAACTTACTCAGTAGCATCTGAGGGGAGGGCCAATGCCCAATCCTGAGGGGGACCCTGGAGGAGGGAAACCACGACAGCCACTTTTTCTGCTTCAGAGGGGAAAAAATTAAAACGAAAATACAAACGACAGGACTCCTGGAAAGTACGGTATCTGTCCGGGTTCCCATCAAAGCGATCTGGCAGAAGCATTTTAGGTCTCTGCTGGACACTGTGCATAGGAAAAACAGGGGCTGGCAGTGACACAGGTGGGTTTGCAGCGCCAGATGCAGGAATAGTCATGGCGTTCAGACGCTGCGACATTTGCGCAATTAACCCAGCCATGCCCTGAAACTGATTTGTCAGCTCATCCAGGCGGTCGGTGACCGATAGATCGGTACTCATATTAAACCGCCAGGAGAGCCGACTAGGGTATGGGCCTGCTATAATGTGAGGAGTAGGTCAGGGGGACAAAAAGTGAGGCCCTGACACTCCTCCCAAACCACTGTCCCTGCCTTTTGGGGGAACCCGGCTCCTTAACAGGCCGGCCCCAACCGAAGACTGCAATTACACTGAAGAAAGTGGAACACGAGACAAACAACCAAAACAAAACACAAGCAGGAACAACCCTAAACAGGTTAGGAACTGAAGGGGTAAAAGGTAAAGGAACCAAGCAAGGAATAAACAGAGGATAACACAAAAGTTAGGTAACAGTAACAGAAACCAGGGAAAAAGGTACAGAGTCACTGGAATACCGGATAAACACAGAGTAGCTAGCTTAGGCATAAGGCTCTATAGCAGGCACAGATGAATGGCGAGTGTGAAACTAAATAGTGGCTAGAGTCCCAGCCCCAAGGCGTGATAGAAGCAGGGATCCCAGCCACACCCTTGAATGGACCAAAATTACTGGCAGGGACGCCTGCCAGTAAAACTAGCAAAACTAGCCAAACCTTTAACCCTTAAGGAACCTAAGTGTTACAAGAGGATTTTCTGGCTTGCACTCGGGATGAGCGCCGCATAGCGTCAGGACACGGGAACGCCCGCACCCGCCCAACATCCGCTGGAGGGCCGCAGCGCCCCCGAATCCTGACAGTATTTTATAATTTAGCTATAATAGTCTGCCTATAACGGGGAGCCGGCGGCGCGCTTCCCCTCTGCCGCTCCGCCGGTTTCCCAGGAGTGCGCTGGAGCGAGGACGCAGGAAGCACTGATACAGCGTCCTCCCCGCCCCCCTAGTAAACGAGCAGGCGGGGACATCTGAGCGCTGGTCGGGACTACCAGCGCTCAGAACATTTATTATATACTTGTATTACTGGTTTTGGGTCATGTGGCGCTGGCCACGCCGCATGACCAAATTTGGTGCATATTTGAGCGCTGGTCACGTTTGGCCAGCGCTCAGTATGCAAATGAGGTCATGTGACGCTGGCCCCGTCACATGACCCAGTGGAGGGCTATTTAAAGCCACTAGTTGTCCTCCCTAATCGCCTGTGATTAGCGTTACAACTTTGATCAGAGCTTGAGCGACCTTGTGTTTGATTTGCTGTTTGACCCTGACCCTTGGACTTGGACCTCTCTTTGCTTCTCCCCCGGTATTGACGTTATCTCCTGTGTATGACCCGGCTTGCTGACTATTCTTATATTGTGTTTGTTTCGTCTGTGTTTGTCTCTCCTATTGTTCCCTGTCCCTCCCTGCGCACTTATACAGAGCAGGGACCGTCACCGTGGTTGTCCGCGGCCACCTAGGGCCGACTGAGGCAAGCAGGCAGGGAGAGAACAGGGGGTATTCAGTACAGGGCGCACATTCCCTTGTCTCCCTCGTGACAGAATCACAGGCCATACTAAATGGAGCCGGTGCAAGTTCTCACGGATCATATGAGTAACATGGCTCAGATGATCCAGGATCTGGCCGAGAGAATCCAACACAAGGAGCAGCTGCAAACTGCACCCGCAGCCGCTCCCTCCAATATTGAACCCCATATAAGGTTGCCCGATCAGTTTGTGGCTAACCGAAAGACTTTCCGTTCTTTCCAGGAAAGTTGTAAATTATATTTTCGTTTACGCCCACACTCCTCGGGTTCTGAGCAGCAGCGGGTAGGAATAATTATTTCCTTGCTGCAAGGGGATCCGCAGGAGTGGGCTTTCTCATTGCCATCTGACTCCCCATGTCTGTTGTCTGTGGAGGCCTTTTTCCAGGCCTTAGGTCTTTTGTATGAAGAACCAGACTGGGCCACTGTAGCAGAAACTCAGCTCAGGAACATTCAGCAGGGAAACCGCCCAGTAGAGGATTACTGTGCAGAGTTCAGGAAGTGGTGTGTCTCCTCTGGGTGGAATGATCCAGCTTTGAGAAGCCAGTTTAGGGTGGGGCTGTCAGACCAACTCAAGGATCTTCTGGTTAGTTATCCTACTCCTGACTCCCTAGAGACGACCATGACTTTAGCCATTAAGCTGGATCGACGGTTGAGAGAGAGACAGAGAGAACGATCAAGTACTCCTCAAGTGGTCGTCCTGCCTGAGTTTCCTCCTCTGAGTCCACCTCCTGCCAAGGTCCCGGAGGAGTCCATGCAGTTAGGAGGAACATTGAAAAACCAAAGACGTTTAAAGGGAGCCTGCTTCTACTGCGGTGAGGTGAACCACTGGCTCCAGCAGTGTCCAAAACTTCCGCCCTCTAGGAGATCTCCGGCGGGAAGTAAGGTAACCCCAGCAGTGGTAAGGAGAAAGATTTTAGTACCTATCTCCATTGCGTATGATCAATTCAGGGGTTCTGGAAAGGCTTTTGTTGACTCCGGTTCTGCTACTAATTTTATTGATTTTGATTTTGTACAGGCTGTGGGTTTACCGATGGTTCCTTTAAGGGAGGTAATTCAAATTATCGCCCTCGACTCCACCCCCCTAAATAATGGGAAGATCGAGTTCTGTACTCCTAGTGTGACCCTGACGGTTGGGATTTCGCATTCCGAAAAATGTGTTTTTTGGGTCTTAAAGAATTTACCTGCTGACCTAGTTCTTGGTTTACCTTGGTTGCAGGACCACAATCCTGTAATCAATTGGTCAACAGGTGAATTAGAAAAATGGGGGCTGAATTGTGACAAGTGTTGCAAATCTGTATTGCAGTTGGGAGGTACTACTGGGTCTCTTTTCTTACCTGAGTACATCAACGATTTTTCGGACGTTTTCTCCATGTCTGAGACTGAGTTCCTCCCTCCTCACCGGCAATATGATTGTGCCATCGATATTATTGAGGGGTCCAAATATCCCAAGGGCCGTATCTATAATCTCTCTACTCCAGAACGTCAGTCCATGAGGGATTATCTCAAGGAGAGTCTGGCCAAGGGTCACATCCGGCCTTCTGTTTCTCCCATGGGGGCAGGATTTTTCTTTGTCGGAAAAAAGGATGGAGGGTTGAGGCCCTGTATTGATTACAGGGAACTCAATAAAATTACTGTTAAAAACAGGTATCCGCTGCCCCTTATTCCTGATTTGTTGAATCAGGTTCAGGGTGCTTGTTGGTTTACTAAGCTAGATCTGAATGGGGCGTACAACCTAATCAGAATCCGTGAGGGTGATGAATGGAAAACTGCCTTTAATACCCCGGAGGGTCATTATGAGTACCTAGTAATGCCCTTCGGGTTAAGTAATGCTCCTGCGGTGTTCCAAAATTTTGTCAATGACATTTTTAGACCATTTATTGGAAAATTTGTAATTGTCTATATTGATGACATCTTGATTTTTTCTGCAGACTGGGAGAGTCACGTATCCCACACCAGGCAAGTGCTGGAGGTGTTGCGTGAGAACAAGTTATTTGTCAAAGGGGAGAAGTGTATCTTTGGTGTTCAGGAAGTGACCTTTTTGGGATACATTCTCACCCCTTTTTCCTTCAAAATGGACCCGGGTAAGGTACAGGCCATTGTGGATTGGGTGCGACCTTGCTCTCTGAAGGCGCTCCAGTGATTTCTGGGTTTTACTAATTTCTATCGGAAATTTATCAAAAATTTTTCTGTTGTAGCCAAACCCATTACGGATTTGACCCGCAAGGGAGCCGATTTAATCAACTGGTCCCCTGCAGCTATTGAAGCTTTTGAAAAGCTAAAGCGTTTTTTTTTGATGCTCCTGTGCTGATTCAGCCTGATCAAAATAAGCCGTTTGTAGTTGAGGTGGATGCATCTGAAGATGGTGTGGGGGCAGTACTGTCCCAGGGGTCTTCCACCTTAACTAATCTCAAGCCGTGCGCCTTCTTCTCCCGCAAGTTCTCTCCTGCCGAGAGAAACTATGACATTGGTAATAGGGAGTTACTAGCAATCAAGTGGGCATTTGAGGAATGGCGTCATTTTTTAGAAGGGGCATTACACCGCATTACGGTCCTCACGGATCATAAGAATTTGATGTTTCTGGAATCTGCTAAGCGATTGAATCCCAGACAGGCGAGGTGGGCTTTGTTCTTTACTCGTTTTGACTTTTGTGTTACCTTCAGACCCGGGAGCAAGAACATTAAGGCCGATGCCTTATCCCGAAGTTTCCAGGCGTATCAGCCTCCTGACGTCCCTCCTGAGCCCATCCTGCCAACTGACATCATCATAGCCGCTACCTCATCTGATCTCGCTTCTGAAATCATGGCAGGACAACATCTTGCTCCCACTGGTACTCCCAATGACAAGTTATTTGTGCCAGCTCATTTGCGGTTGCGACTGCTGGGTGAGTACCATAGCTCTGTTTTATGTGGACATCCTGGTATCAATGCCACCAAGGAGTTGGTCTCTAGGCAGTATTGGTGGTCGTCAATCTCCAGAGATGTTCAGGCTTTTGTAACTGCGTGCAATACTTGTGCCAGGTCCAAGAATCCCAAGACTCGGCCTATGGGTGAGTTGCGTCCATTACCCATACCTGGTAGACCTTGGTCACATCTGTCCATGGACTTCATCACGGATTTGCCATGCTCTGAGGGTAAAACCGTGATTCTTGTAGTGGTGGACAGATTCAGCAAGATGTGTCACTTTATTCCTTTGTGTAAATTACCCTCTGCAAAGGTTTTGGCTTCCGTATTTATGGACCACATAGTTAAACTACACGGTATTCCTGAGAATATTGTTTCTGACAGGGGGGTGCAGTTTGTGTCTAAGTTCTGGAGGGCCTTCTGTAAGAAGATTGATATTTCCTTATCCTTTTCGTCAGCCTTTCATCCGGAGACCAATGGTCAGACTGAACGTCTTAATCAGTCCGTTGAGCAGTATCTCAGATGTTATGTGGCAGATAACCAGCATGTGTGGGCCAGATTCCTGTCTCTGGCCGAGTTCGCGATTAATAACCGTGTGAATTCGTCTTCTGGGGTATCGCCGTTTTTCTGCAACATGGGGTTTCATCCGCGCTTTGGCTCCTTTTCTCCAGCTGCTTCGGCGGTCCCAGAGGCCAATGTTCTCTCTCAGGAACTGTGCACAGTTTGGGCACAGGTTCAGTCGAACCTGGAAAGAGCCCAAAGGATTCAAAAAACTAAGGCCGATAAGAAACGTTCTAAGGGTGTGAATTTCAAGGTGGGGGACATGGTATGGTTGTCAACTAAAAATCTACGTATGAAAGTACCATCCTATAAGTTTGCGCCTCGCTTCATTGGTCCATACAGGATCACCAAGGTGATCAATCCGGTGTCGTTTGAATTGTGTTTACCTGACTCCCTTCATGTTCACAATGTTTTTCATATGTCTTTGCTTAAGCGCTATGTTGCTCCCGCTGGTCCAGAGGAACTGCCCCCGCCTCCGGTCGAGGTGGAGGGACAAGTGGAGCACGAGATTCATAGAATCATTGACGTTAGGAAAGTCCGGAATTCCTTCCAGTACCTTGTACACTGGAGGGGATTTGGGCCTGAGGACAGATCTTGGGTACCGCTGAGCAGGATGCATGCAGACGCACTTGTTAGGAGTTTCCATCGACAGCATCCTGAAAAGCCGGTTCCTCCAGCTAAGGGTCCGGTGGCCCCTCGTGAAGGGGGGGGTACTGTAACGGGGAGCCGGCGGCGCGCTTCCCCTCTGCCGCTCCGCCGGTCTCCCAGGAGTGCGCTGGAGTGAGGACGCAGGAAGCGTCCTCGTCTCCATGACGACACTCACAGGAGAGGGCCCGGCGCGCGCACTGATACAGCGTCCTCCCCGCCCCCCTAGTAAACGAGCAGGCGGGGACATCTGAGCGCTGGTCGGGACTACCAGCGCTCAGAACATTTATTATATACTTTTATTACTGGTTTTGGGTCATGTGGCGCTGGCCACGCCGCATGACCAAATTTGGTGCATATTTGAGCGCTGGTCACGTTTGGCCAGCGCTCAGTATGCAAATGAGGTCATGTGACGCTGGCCCCGTCACATGACCCAGTGGAGGGCTATTTAAAGCCACTAGTTGTCCTCCCTAATCGCCTGTGATTAGCGTTACAACTTTGATCAGAGCTTGAGCGACCTTGTGTTTGATTTGCTGTTTGACCCTGACCCTTGGACTTGGACTTCGACCTCTCTTTGCTTCTCCCCCGGTATTGACGTTATCTCCTGTGTATGACCCGGCTTGCTGACTATTCTTATATTGTGTTTGTTTCGTCTGTGTTTGTCTCTCCTATTGTTCCCTGTCCCTCCCTGCGCACTTATACAGAGCAGGGACCGTCACCGTGGTTGTCCGCGGCCGCCTAGGGCCGACTGAGGCAAGCAGGCAGGGAGAGAACGGGGGGTATTCAGTACAGGGCGCACATTCCCTTGTCTCCCTCATGACACTGCCTGCATTCAATGCGTTGTCTGTTCTGTTCATAGTGTGCCCTGTGCTGAAGAATGGCTGGAAAAGTCTAAGGCAGCTTTCACACTAGCGTTTAAGTTTTCCAGTATTGAGATCCTTCATAGGGGATTGAGATCCCTCATAGAGGAAGCAGAATAGGTCATCAAAATAAACAGGCTAATAGCAAATTAGCAGAAGTACCATTGATTTCAATAGCATACTATTGAAGTTTAAGGTATAAGTGATTGAATAATTGAACGTTCAAGTCCCCTAGGGGGACTAAAAAAAGTTTCTTAAAATATTTTAAAATTTTACACATAAAGATTTTAAAAAAAATGGTATTGCCATGTCAAAAATGTACAAACTAAGTATTTATCTTGTACAGTGAACACCGAAAAACATGAAAATCATAATGCCCAAATCACCATTTTTTATAATAAAAAGTGATCAAAAAGTCATATGTACTCACAAAACACCAATAAAAACTACAACTCACCCCACAACAAATGATCTCTACATAGCTCTGTACAGGAAAAATAAAAAGTTATTGGTCTTAAAAAATGGTGATGCAAAAAGAAAAAAAATTATATATAAAAAACTAAATATAAAAAAAGTAAATATAAATTTGGCATGGTTGTAGCTGCCCTGACCTACGGAGTAAGATTTTTATGCCATTGTTAGTGCACACTTTTTTGTTTTGTGTTATACAAGATTACAAGATATGGTAAATTGAAAGCTACAACTTATCCCACAAAAATCAAGCTCTATAAAACTAAAAAAAGACAGTATTGTAACATGTGTATGGTATTGCTGCTATCATAATGCTCCTAGCAATAAAGCTAACATATTATTTTGATCTGGCCTCTATTATAAGCCACAAAGAAGCTATATAGAGGCAATTGCTTTTCATTTTATTTTTGTATTATAATTTAGTAGCTTTTTATGCTTCCTGTTTTTTTTTTTTTTTGCTTTAGGCCTCTTTCACACGACAGTATTTTGTGCGCTTTCACACTGTGTGCTGTCAGCATCCATATGTCCGTTCCGTAGCCTGCAAAAAAAAAATAGAACATGTCCTATTCTTATCCGTTTTGCGGGCAAGGATAAACATTGTTACAATGGATCTGCAAAAAAAACAGTTGCCATACGGACGTTATCCATTTTTTTGCGGATCCCCAATTTGCGGACCGCAAAACACAATGTTTGTGTGAAAGTAGGCTTATGTTTAGTTTATTTTTATCAACTTTGACACATGATCCCTCTGTAATGATAGCACTGCACCGAAGCTGAAGTATGAGCCAACAGCAGACCGCAGACAGAACAATAAGGGATAAGTAGCGTCTAGTGGATTTGTTAATTACATGCAAAAAAGTGTACTTGTTAGCATAGTTATATCTATAGAAAGAAAGCGTTGTCACACATTGATATGCACTAGAATACATTAATATTTATATTTTAAAAGGTAATTGCGAGCCATATTGGCTTAAGTCTATTTGAATTATAAAGGCAACTTCATTTTGTGTAAGAGAGTGAGAAAAGGGGAATAAAGAAGGGAGGGGGAGGTGTGAAAAAGCATTGACTAGAGGCTTTAAGAGGGTCAGGTGGCAAGTGGGAAACATAGGAAAGATTTCAGAGGTACAAATACCAATTAGTGTATTTAACAATATATATCCAGTGGTCTTGGGGACAATTAGTAATAATTTAGTCGGCTGGAAGATAATTAGAACAGCAGTGATATAATAGCAAGCATAGGGACACAAAAAATGGGTCTAATTGCAACAGTAGTGATATAGTATTAGGAACAAGTTCTGAAAAAATTGGGGTATTCATTATAAAAAAAAAATAAAATTAATAAAGAAATCAACACATATGGTAGTATGGGCAATATAACAGTTATCTTGTCCACAATGTTGGTTTTCTATGCAACATAAATGAAAAAGAAGCTTAATAAAGGTAACTCATAGTAGAGTGGAGGCTGCGACAAAACCCTATTTAAAATTCCATTCTTGCTGTGTATCATTTCCTATTTTATGATGTGATTTTTTCACAGTTTATAATTAAAGGTCAAGTACTATTTCACATTAATGGTTTTGTTTCACTTGGGATGCTGCCAAACACTTCACTTTTCTTTCATACTAATCCAATTCTCACAGCTCCGTTTTCTCTGGAAAGTTTCGAGCACATTTGTTTGGTGTTTTTATCTTTACCTGCACCTTCTACTTATTTGTTTATGTTTTTATTTGTCTCTGAAATTACTTGGGGATGATTGAGGCATTTAAAGAGAACCTGTCACCATGAAATACAGTGAAATCTGCAGACAGTATTTCATAGAGCGGGAGGAGCTAAGCAGATTGTTTTGTGAGAAAATAATCAGAATAACTAATATTTTTTCATTAAAATCTCTGCTCATTCTAAACTCAGTTGCACATGTGAGCAGTCCTATCAGTGACTCGCAGCTGTCTGTCTAAACCAGGCATCCCCAGACTGCGGCCCTCCAGATGTTGCAAAACTACAACTCCCAGCATGCCTGGACAGTCTACAGCTATCAGCCTACAGCAGGGCATGGTGGGAGTTGTAGTTTTACAACAGCTGGAGGGCCGCAGTTTGGGGATGCCTGGTCTAAACACACTGGCTGTAAATCACTGTGCAACTGAGCTTGGAATGAGAAGAGATTTTCATGTATGAATTACAACAAAACCCACAAAACTATATATCAATCTGCGCAGCTCTTTCTGCTCTATAACATACTGATTCCGATTTAGATTTATGGTGATAGGTGATAGATTCCCTTTCCCTCAGGTCTAGGTGAAGTCAATACTTACAGCCTACAAAATCAGTACCACATTATCATAGGAGTACAAGGCTGTCTGGCCAGGAACATAACTACTAGGCATTAGGCCTCATGCACACGAACGTGTGCCGACCGTGCCCGTGCTGCGGGCCGCATACGGTGGGTCTGCAATAAACGGGCACCGGCCGAGTGCAGCCCGCATCACGGATCGCGGACCCATTCACTTCAATGGGTCCGCGATCCGGGAGATGCGGAGCGGAGGCACGGATCGGAACACCACGCAAGCACTACTTTTTTGCAGTGCGGACCCTCGGATGTGGATCGCGGACCCCATTCAAGTGAATGGGTCCGCAATCCGCATGCGGTGGCCTCACGGTCAGTGCCCGTGCATTGCGGACCGCAGTTTGCGGCCCGCAGCACGGGCACGGCCGGCACACGTTCGTGTGCATGAGGCCTTAGGCTTGATACCAGCAAGTTAGAAAATTTGGTCTCCAATCTATTCTATATGTAGAAGCATAAAAAATATAGTCACAGAACAGGGCTAAGCTACTTACGTTAGTCACAGCTCAGAAATCATGCAGACAGTGATGTCACGGTAGTGGCATAATGCCCATAGTAATGTCACAGTATAAAGATAAATGCACACAGTTTTGCCAGGTTGAAGACATTATGCATAAAGTGAAGTCACAGAACATGAATGATGCAAATAATTATGTCAGGGATAATGCACATGCAGTGCGATCACAGCAAAGAAATAGTGCAAACGGTCATGCGACAATACAGGAATAATGTACATAGTGATGTCATAGTACAAAGATAATGCACACAGTGACATCACAGTATCGAAATAATATGTTTTTTCCCTTGATCTCCCAGTGATCGAAGTCCACAAAGAAGTATTGAATCGATTTCACCTGCAAAAAGCAAACAAAATCATACTAACCTGATCCATTTGCTCATGATGGGTAGGCCGCCGCCATCTTGCTTGATGATCTCGCACGAAATCCAGTGTGCGGTGATGTGATGACATCATTTCGGGCCGCATAAGATTTTGCGGTGGCCGGGCCAGTCATGAGCAAATGGATCAGGTAAGATTTTTTTTTTTTTACACCGTGTTATGTATATCAGATCTGTGATCATGTATGAACATGGCATCTGAGGGGTACAATGATGTCATTGTACAATGATGTCTACAAATGCTCTTTGTGATGAAGTAATTCATAACAAATAAATTTATTGGTAAAATTCGGCAAAGCAGCCGAATCAAATTTTCAATACTTTGCTCATCTCTTATCTTAGGCCCCTTTCACACGAGCGGGAGACTCAGACGTCACCCTTACAGTTCTGGAATGTGTTGGATAATTCTGACAATGTTATCCAACACATTCCAGAACTGTAAGGGTTACATAGCATCATAAATCAGTATAATGCTATGTAACCCCCGTTCAGTGTCGGCAGTTCAGTACACTGCACACGATGCGGGAGACGTCTGAGTCTCACACTCGTGTGAAAGGGGCCTTAGTGTCATGTGAATCTCCAATTAAGCTTTTTTTTTTTTTAATGCTTTGCCATCCATGGTGCATAGTCAAAAACTTGGGAGCCTCTCAAACTGGTACCCATTAAGACCAAAGCAAGGCAGAGGTTCCTTGGACTAGTTGTGGGGGACAATAATTAGAAAGGTTGTAGCGCAACAGATGGACTGTACTCTAGTTGTTTAGTAGATGGTTCTAGTGTTGAGCAAAGCAAATAATTCCAAGCAGAATTTGGACTGAAGTTTAGGAAAACTGATTTGCAACTAATCCGAATTTCCTCAAACTTTAGAGTAATGAGTCAGTTTTTCCTAAAATGGCGGCTGCACATGTTACAAAGTGAAAGTAGGAAGCCTGGGAACATGAGATCTCCCATAATGCCGTACAGCCAGCCCATCTGCAGATATCTATCCCCTGTGATGTCACAGACTATAAAACCCTCATCCCGCGTGGTCTTTCCCTTGTCCTGTCAGCTGAGCATAAGGAGAGATGTGGCAAGCGCTCATGCGCTAGGGACAGTGTTGCTGAAAATTATAAATAGAAAAATTTTGGAGAGGGAGAGTGCGGGAAGAGTGCAGGGAAAGCGCAGGGAGACATTCTGCGTCAGTTTTATGTCAAGGTTGGGATAAACAGACAACAGAGGAGCGTGTGCCCTGAGCTTACCCAACCCTCTGTCCCTGCCTATTGCCTCACCCACGCTAAACCGTGGGGCGACAACCACGAGGACTGCGAAATACACTGTATAAGGTGCAGGGAACAGGGACAACAAACAAGACAGACAAAACACCAAATGGATAGTCAGGAAGCCGCGTCAAAACCAGGAATAACAAAGTACAAAATCGGAAGACGGTAGAGTAGTCAAATACGAGCCGAGGGTCAAATAAGAAGTCAGGATACATGATACAACGCAAGCAGGAATAGCAAGGATTTTGCAAAAACCAGCAAGGAGCAGAGAGAAAGATAGGTATATAAGCAGGAAGATATCCCACCCCCAGGTTCTGAATGGACCAGATTCAGAGAAGCCACTCAGCCCAGCACCTGAGTATTAACCCTGAGTAGACAAACCAAACATGAAGCTGGGCGTTGGCTCTAAAACAACCCACAGTGTGAACATGGTTCAAGGCAAGGCGTAGGCACTAAACAGAAACACACAAAAACTCAGAATACCAAGCAAAACATAGAACCTATGTTCTCCGATGACCAGACCTGACAGTACCCCCCCCTCCACGAGGGGCCTCCGGACCCTTAGACCCTAAAGATGGTTTAGACGGATAGTCCCGATGAAAAGATTTAACCAATCGTGAGCATGAACATCCCTAGCAGGGACCCAGGATCTATCCTCAGGACCGAAACCCTTCCAATGAATGAGGTATTGAAAGAGTTCCTGACCAGTCTGGAATCGACAATCCTCTCTACCTCATACTCGAGATCACCCTCCACCACTGATGGCGAGGGAGGGTCAGGGAGGGGTACCACAGGATCCACATAGAGTTTCAACAGACTCTTGTGAAACGTATTGTGAACCCGTCAGTCAGAGGGCAACGCCACCTTGAACGATACAGGATTAATAACGTGAGTTACGGTAAACGGACCAATGAACCTAGGAGCCAATTTCAGAGACGGAACTTTCAACTTAAGGTTCTTAGTAGACAATAGGACCTTGTCACCCACAACAAAAGTTTCTGAAACAGTACGCCTACTTCTGGATGAATGGACCATTAAACTTTGTGCTCTTTTCAAGTTCTGCTGAACTTGCGACCACACTGTGCACAGTTGGTTAGTTATGGACTCAGCACCAGGGGTATCCGAAACTGACGATGACGAGAAGGAAAACCTGGGATGGAATCCATAATTACAGAAGAAAGGAGATGTGAGTGTGGATGAACTAGTGTGATTGTTGATGGCAAACTCTGCTAACGGAAGATATGAGACCCACAGATGTTGACAGTCAGAAACAAAAAGACGAAGGTACTGGATGAGCCTCTTGATTCATCCTCTCCGTCTGCCCATTAGTTTCGGGAATGGAAGGCCGAGGAAAAGGACAATTTTACCTCAAGCTTAGAACAGAAAGCTCGCCAAAACTTAGCCACAAATTGTACCCCCCTGTCAGACACAACCTCATCAGGAATACCGTGGAGACGCACAATATGTTGAATAAATAGATCTGCCAATTCCTCTGCTGAAGGCAGCTTCTTTAGCGGAACAAAATGGCCCATCTTAGAGAAACGATCCACCACCACCCATATAACAGAGAACCCTTGAGAGAGTGGCAGATTGGTAACAAAATCCATAGACACGTTAGACCAAGGCCTGTCTGGCACTGGGAGCTGGAGAAGAGGTCCCTCAGGACGTCTCCTGGGGACCTTTCCTCGTGCACAGACCTGACAAGCTAAAACAAATGCATGAACGTCAGTATTCATATGTGGCCACCAGTAGTTTCTTTTCAATAGATCTAGTGTTCCCGAAACACCTGGATGACCTGCTAGTATGGAACAGTGTGTCTCCTCTAACACTCTCAATCGAAGGGACAAGGGAACAAACATTTGCCTTCCGGAAGGTCTCTTGGGGCAGAATTTTGTTTGAGCGAATTTGATCTGAGAGCGTGAGAGGAGATGGCTGCCAAAACAATACCAGCAGGTTAAGATATTACCGGGTTCCGACTCAGGACCCTCAGGGACAACCAAGAACTCCGAGACAAGGCGTCAGCCCTGACATTCTTGGTACCAGGTCGGAAAGTGACCACAAAATTAAAAACGAGAGAAAAACAACGCCCATCTAGCTTGACGGGCATTGAGACGTTTTGCATTCTCCAAGTACACAAGATTTTTGTGATCTGTGATCACTGTCACTGGGTGAAGAGCTCCTTCCAGGAAATGGCGCCACACTTCGAACGCCCATTTGATGCAAGGAGCTCGCGATTCCCAATATCATAATTCCTTTCACAAGACGAGAATTTCTTGGAAAAGAATGCACATGGTCTGAGGTTAGTGAGAGCAGCTGACCCTTGAGATAAAAACTGCCCTACACCAACCTCGGAAGCATCTACCTCAACAATAAATGGCTGAGAGAGATCAGGTTGAATTAATACAGGCGCAGAGGAGAACGCTTTCTTGAGTTCCTCAAACGCAGAGTGCCGCAGCAGGAGACCAGTTACTGGGATCAGCCCCCTTGCGGGTAAGATCCGTGAGTGGCTTGGCAATTACGGAAAAAGTGCTTGATAAAATTCCTGTAATAATTGGCAAAACCAAAAAACGTTGAAGGGATTTTAAATCCGTGGGCCGAACCCAATCCGCGATTGCCTGAACCTTACACGGAGCCATCTGAACCTCGGAAGGAGTGACCACATAACCCAAGAATGAAACTTTTTGTACACAAAAAATGCATTTTTCTAGTTTAGCAAACAGAGAGTGTTTACGCAGACGGGACAACACCAGACGAAGATGTTTACGATGTGAATCAAGATCAGAAGAAAATATCAGGATATATCCAGATAAACCACCAAAAAAACCCAATACAGTCATGAAAGATATGATTCATAAAACCTTGGAATACAGCTGGGCATTGCTTAAACCAAAAGGCATAACCAGATACTCGAAATGTCCTAGAGGCGTATTAAAAGCTGTCTTCCACTCATCCCTTCCCGGATCCGAATCAGGTTATAAGCTCCCCGTAGATCTAACTTGGAGAACCAGTTGGCCCCCGGAACCTGATTCAAGAGGTCCGGGAAGAGGGGAAGTGGTCCAGAGTTTTTAACAGTGATTTTATTAAGTTCACGGTAGTCAATACATGGTCTCAAACCCCATCTTTTTTCTCAACTAAAAAGAAACCAGCCCCCGTAGGAGATTCGGAAGGCCGAATGTGTCCTATAGCCAAACTCTCATCGATGTATTGTTTTAGAGACTCTCTTTCTGGCACAGACAGATTATAAATCCGACCCTTAGGTAACTTGGCATCAGGTAATAGATCAATCTTACAATCAAAGTCTCTGTGTGGAGGCAAGACTTGAGACAGAGGTTTCGAAAAAACGTCTGCAAAATCTGAAATAAACTCCGGGATCTCAGAATCACATACATTGGTAGAACAAAGGGAAACTTGAGACATATGGGCCTTACACTGAGGGCCCCAGTGAACTAATTCCTGACTCACCCAATCAATAACCGGATTGTGCAGCTGAAGCCAAGGAAGACCCAGAATAATGTCCACAGACAAATCTTTCATTACAAGGAAAGAACAATATTCAATATGTAGTGCACCCACCACCAGTCTTATTTCAGGAGTACGGAATTTGACCAAACCGGCTTGCAGAGGGGTCATATCGACACTAGACACCTGGATAGGAGGGGACAGGGAATCAACGAAGGCAATATTTGGGAAACAAATTCAAATCAATGAAGTTGGCGGCTGAACCAGAATCCAGAAAGCCTGTCAACACGTGAGGCTGACTGGAAAGAGACGGTGCAGGGCAAAAATACTCTAGAAACATTAGAGGGTACCTGAGCTCCTAGACGTCCTCCCGATAACTGTCTAGGAGCGGAAGTTTTCCTGCTGAGGTTTTCTTCGGACAGGACTTCAGCAGATGATCCGGACTCCCGCAGTAGAAGCACAAATGATTCCTCGTATGATGTTCCCTTCTCTGCTTAGGCGTAATACTGCGAGTTCCATCGGTTCTGGTCCGGATTGGCTGGAGACCGGATGAGGATCAGCTGAGGAGCAGGAGACACCGAGAGGTCGCCTGGATCTTAGACGTCTAATCTGCCCGGACGGCCAGGGTCATAGCTTCGTCAAGTGTTTTAGGTTCAG
>ONZH01000780.1:0-26466 GCA_900303285.1 Rhinella marina | reverse complement strand
ACAGGGTCACAACTAATTTTATGTGCTTCGCCTACACCTGCACTGTAACTCGGTCACTCTGTAGTCACAGCCATAACAGGGTCAACGCTAAATTTTCATGTTCTTCCCCTGCTTCTGCACGGTAATTCGGTCACTTCTGTAGTCACAGCCATTACAGGGTCATGCTAAATTTTTATGTGCTTCACCTGCTCCTGCACTGTAACTCGGTCACTCTGTAGTCAGAACCATACAGGGCCTCGATAAATTTTATGTGCTCACCTGCTCCTGCACTGTAACTCGGTCACTCTGTAGTCACAGCCATACAGGCCTCGATAAATTATTTCGTGCTTCGCCTGCTCCAGCACTGTAACTCTGTCACTCTGTTGTCACAGCCATACAGGGTCACCCTAAATTTTTATGTGCTTCGCCTGCCCCTGCACTGTAACTCGGTCACTTTGTAGTCACAGCCATACAGGGTCACGCTAAATTTTCATGTGCTTCGCCTGCTCCTGCACTGTAACTCGGTCACTCTGTAGTCACAGCCATATAGGGCCTTAATAAATTTTTATGTGCTTCGTCTGCTCCTGCACTGTAACTCGGTTACTCTGTAGTCACAGCCATACAGGGTCACGCTAAATTTTCATGTGATTTGCCTGCCCCTGCACTGTAACTCTGTCTCTCTGTAGTCATAGCCATACAGGGCCTTGATAAATTTTTATGTGCTTCGCCTTCTCCTGCACTGTAACTCGGTCACTCTGTAGTCACAGCCATACAGGGCCTCGATAAATTTTTATGTGCTTCACCTGCTCCTGCACTTTAACTCGGTCACTCTGTAGTCAAAGCCATACAGGGCCTCGATAAATTTTTTTTGTGCTTTGCTTGCTCCTGCACTGTAACTCGGTCATTCTGTAGTCACAGCCATACAGGGCCACGATAAATTTTTATGTGCTTTGCCTGCTCCTACACTGTAACTCGGTCACTCTGTAGTCATAGCCATACAGGGCCACGATAAATTTTTATGTGCTTCGCCTGCTCCTGCACTGTAACTCGGTCACTCTGTAGTCACAGCCATACAGGGTCACGCTAAATTTTCATGTGCTTCGCCTTCTTCTGCACGGTAACTCGGTCACTCTGTAGTCACAGCCATACAGTGTCACGCTAAATTTTTTTGTGCTTCGCCTGTTCCTGCACTGTAACTCGGTCACTCTGTAGTCATAGCCATACAGGGCCTCGATAAATTTTTATGTGCTTCGCCTTCTCCTGCACTGTAACTCGGTCACTCTGTTGTCACAGCCGTACAGTGTCACGCTAAATTTTTATGTGCTTCGGATGCTCCTGCACTGTAACTCGGTCACTCTGTAGTCACAGCCATACAGGGTCACGCTAAATTTTCATGTGCTTCGCCTGCTCCTGCACTGTAACTCGGTCACTCTGTAGTCACAGCCATATAGGGCCTTGATAAATTTTTATGTGCTTCGTCTGCTCCTGCACTGTAACTCGGTCACTCTGTAGTCACAGCCATACAGGGTCACGCTAAATTTTTATGTGCTTCACCTGCTCCTGCACTGTAACTCGGTCACTCTGTAGTCACAGCCATACAGGGCCTCAATAACTTTTTATGTGCTTCGCCTGCTTCTGCACTGTAACTCCGTCACTCTGTAGTCATAGCCATACAGGGCCTCGATAAATTTTTATGTGCTTCGCCTTCTCCTGCACTGTAACTCGGTCACTCTGTAGTCACAGCCATACAGGGCCTCGATAAATTTTTATGTGCTTCACCTGCTCCTGCACTGTAACTCGGTCACTCTGTAGTCACAGCCATACAGGGCCTCAATAAATTTTTATGTGCTTCGCCTGCTTCTGCACTGTAACTCGGTCACTCTGTAGTCACAGCCCTACAGGGTCACGTTAAATTTTTATGTGCTTCACCTGCTCCTGCACTGTAACTCGGTCACTCTGTAGTCACAGACATACAGGGCCACTGTAAATTTTTATGCGCTTCGCCTGCTCCTGCACTGTAACTTGGTCACTCTGTAGTCACAGCCATACAGGGCCTCGATAAATTTTTTTGTGCTTTGCTTACTCCTGCACTGTAACTCGGTCATTCTGTAGTCACAGCCATACAGGGCCACGATAAATTTTTATGTGCTTCGCCTGCTCCTGCACTGTAACTCTGTCACTCTGTAGTCACAGCCATACAGGGCCACTGTAAATTTTTATGTGCTTCGCCTTCTCCTGCACTGTAACTCGGTCACTCTGTTGTGACAGCCGTACAGGGTTACGCTAAATTTTTATGTGCTTCGCCTGCTCCTGCACTGTAACTCTATCACTCTGTAGTCACAGCCATACAGAACCTCGATAAATCTTTTTTGTGCTTCGCCAGCTCCTGCACTGTAACTCGGTCACTCTGTAGTCACAGCCATATAGGGTTACACTAAATTTTTATGTGCTTCGCCTTCTCCTGCACTGTAACTCGGTCACTCTGTAGTCACAGCCATACAGGGCCACTGTAAATTTTTATGTGCTTCACCTGCTCCTGCACTGTTACTCGGTCACTCTGTAGTCACAGCCATACAGGGCCTCGATAAATTTTTTTGTGCTTCGCCTGCTCCTGCACTGTAACTCGGTCACTCTGTAGTCACAGCCATACAGGGCCACTGTAAATTTTTATGTGCTTCACCTGCTCCTGCACTGTAACTCGGTCACTCTGTAATCACAGCCATACAGGGCCACTGTAAATTTTTATGTGCTTCACCTTCTCCTGCAGTGTAACTCGATCACTCTGTAGTCATAGCCATACAGGGCCACGATAAATTTTAATGGTCTGGGTGAGCACAATTGCCTTGAGGGTCACCACCAGGCTGTTGCCCCAGAATTTGGGGTAATATTGGGATTAGGCAGCCTCAGTGGCATCCTATGCATGCTGCCCCTGCTGTTTCCTGTCATTTCCGTGGTGTTTCCATCATTTTCTGAGGTTTCCAGGTTTTCACCCAGCCTTCCCTAGGCAGAGCCTTGGTCCCCTGCAAAAAATGCTCGAGTCTCTTATTGACTTCAATGGGGTTCGTTATTCGAAACGAGCACCCGAGCATCGGGAAAAATTCAACTCGAATAACGAGCACCCGAGCATTTTAGTGCTCGCTCATCTCTATTGTTAACCCTTTAGATGTTCCATAAGAATTAAAGGAAAATGGAGATTCAAAGTCTCACCTTTTTGGCAGATTTTCCATTTTAATCCATTATTTCCTGTAACATAGCAAGGGTTAATGGCCAAAAAAATCTCAATATCTATTATCCTGATTCTGCAGTTTACAGAAACACCCCAATATGTGGTCACAAACTGCAGTAAGGGCACACGGCAGGGTGCAGAAGGAAAGGAGCGCCAGATGGTTTTTGCATGGCAGATTTTGCCGGACTGATTTTTAGACACCATGTCCCATTTCAAGCCCTCCTGATACACCCCTACAGTAGAAACTCCCAAAAAGTGACTCCCTTTTGGAAACCATGGAATAAGGTGACAGTTTTATTGTCTTTTTTAGGGGTTCATTTTTTGCGAGATGATGTGACGGTTTGATTGGTACCATTTTGGGGAACATATTACTTTTTTATCGCTAGGTATTACACTTTTTGTTATTCAAGGTGATAAAAAATGCCTTTTTGGCCAATTTTTTTTTTTACGGCGTTCATTAAACAGGTTGGATCATAAGAGAGCGCGTTGTTATGGATACTGCAATACTTAATATGTCTATTTTTTAAATTTTATTTTGGTTTTACACAATAAAAGCATTTTTAAAATATCATGCTTCTGTGTCTCCTGTGTTTTCTGAAAGCCGTATTTTTTACATTTTTTGGGGTCATTATCTTATTTAGGGATAAGATGACGGTTTGATTGGTACCATTTTGGGTACATATGACTTTTTGGATCACTTTTTATACCACTTTGTACCACTTTGGGGAATTAAGGTGGGCAAAATTGCAATTCCATCATATTTTTTCTTTTTTTTTTTTATGGCGTTCACCGTGCGATAAAAGTAACATGATTCTTTTATAGATCAGGTCGTTACAAATGTGGCAATAGCAAACATGTTTAGTTTTTTATTTTTTAAATTTATAATCAATTATATGTGTGGATATAGGAAGAAGTTATTTTATTTTATTTTTTTTTACTTTTTTAACTTTTTTTATTTATTTATTTATTTTTATTTTTTTGCCCCAGACTCACATGGTTCTTGAAGATCTGATGGCTCTTCAATACACTGCAGTACACTGTATAGTGTACTGCAGTGCATCTTTATTCACAGTAAGTCGGATCAGGCTTCTTCCTTTAGCAGGAGCCTGATCAGGCTCAGAAAAACCATGGCAAACTGGATGACTGTGAAGGCATCAAGTTGCCATGGTAACCATTGGGACGCTGCCATAGCAGCACAATGGCCCAATGGAGACAGAGCTCCCTCCCTCTGGTAATCCATCAAGCATTGGGTCACTGTCATGGCACAGTAGCGGCCTGATGGGAGAGGGAGGGAGCTCTCTCCCCCCTGTTAACCCCTTCCACACAGCGGCCCCTATAGACCGTGGCATGGAAGGGGTTAAACGGCCAAAATTGGTGCCAGCAAAGACTGTGGGGATCAGGACATTTTACCTGCATTTCAATCCTCTGATTGGCCAGTTTGTACAGACTAGCCAATCAGAGCGATTATCAACCTGGGCTGCTCTCATTGGTCCCTGGCCGGTTAGCTGAGATCCCTGGCTGTCATGAGGAACCTGTCATGGTGGCTTAAGGCAGTGCAGTCCATGACGTACAGGTACATCATGGCGGCTTAAGGGTTTAAGATTGTGATACTGCACAAAATAGTAATTAATTATTTATTCCACTCAATTATATAGCGCTGACATATTCAACAATGCTTTACAGACATTATTATTGCTTACTGTCTCCAATGAAGCTCACAATCTATATTCCTTATTAATACATCTTTCGAGTGTGGGAGGAAACCAATATACCCCGGGTAAAACCTTACAAACATGAGGAGAACATAAAAACTCCATGCAGATGTTGTGAGGTTGAAGTCGAACATAGGACCCTAGCGCTGCATATTTCTACTTTATGTTGGAATCATTTTGTATATGACATTTTATTTTTTTAGAATGTCAAATGACTTAGAATTTTAGAAGCACTTATTATTTTTCAAGATAATTTCCCAAATATAAATTCCCATTTTACATTCCCTATAGATTTTCAGCTAACATCTATAACTGATGTCTTAGTCTCAAAAACTGCACCAAAAATCTCATGTGGAAAAAAGCCACTAAAACTGCAAAAATACAAATGAATGCCACAAAATGCCTACAGTATGTGTGCTTTCATCCTAATACAGCTAACCCTTAAGCCTCATTCACATTTCCGTGTCAGCTGTTCGTGAAGGATCCGTGGTTGGTCTTTGTGTCTGTTTTTACCATCCGTGTGTCATCTGTAATTCACTGACGTTGATCAGCTGAAAATTAATTTCCAAAAAATCTCCTCTTAGTCATCCGTGAAAAACGGACGCAACACGGACACAGCACGGATGTGTATAATTGATTTTCACGGACCCATACACTTCAATGGGCGTAAAAAAATACTTAAATGTGAACAGACACAATGGGTGCATATACTATCCACAGAAAATGCGGACAGCACACATTAGTGAAAGACGGAAATATGAATGAGGCCTTAGGCTGTGTTCACATGACATTTTTGTCCCACTTTTAACATATACACATAACGTATACATTAAACAAATGCCTTCAATGTTACATTCCAAAAAATGGTTGTTGACACATTATCATTGCTTACTGTCTTTGTAAATCTCTTTTTATTAAAGTTTTTCATAATACAAGCATATCATAAATTCTGTATTATACATCATACAGAGCATGACAAAGTAAGACCACCTATAATGGCCTGTAGAAGAGTAGAATAACAAATCTAAAAGGTAGGGGAGAGAGAGGTAAAGGAATAGAAAAGGTGGAAAAGGGGGGGGGAGGGGAGTGTATAGGAAAGGGGGAGTGGAGACAGGAAGGCTAGGGGGTGGGGAGGAAGGTAAAGGAACATCGGGGGTTACCAACATTCTGGATAATCATTGGTAACATGCTCAAGGACAAATTGAGCAACAAGAATTATTCTCACACAATAAGGAGAAACTGTAGGTATTTTTAAATGAATAAAAATGAATGAATGAAATGACGGCCAAAGTATACTCCATGTGCAATATAACATTAAATTAGTTCACTAGGATTCATAGGTTTCACTATGTGGTCGGGTGTCTGAAGTCGCGCCAGGGGGACCAGAGCTTGAGAAATTTGAGATGTGATCTAGTCGCCAACTCCTCCATCAGATATATTTGATCCACCTTATCGTACCAGTGGTCTAATGTGGGAACATCTGAACTAAGCCACAAGCGAGAGATCAGTAATCTAGCAGCCTGTACTAAAATAGATGCTAGATCTGAGACAGCTGGCTGCCAGTTTCCCGAAGGAAGCCAGAGCAGGACTGCTTTAGGGGATAATTTAATGGAAAGGTGGCAGATTAAATTAATCTGTCTTTAAATGTCATCCCAATAAGGGCGAAGTAAGGGGCAAAACCATAAGAGATGCCCCAAAGTGCCTGCCTCTTTCTGGCACCGCCAGCACAGTCCAGATGTTGCCAAACCCATGTTGAGCATTTTGTGCGGGTCATTATACCTTCGGGTCATAGTTTTATAAGAATGTTCCTGTATTTTTATACACCTAGAAGAGCCATGTGAAGCCTTATGTATTTGTGTTATCTCCTCAGCAGAAAAAGTGGTTTGTAGATCTTGCTCCCATAATGTGATATATGCAGGGGTAACCTCACTAGTCTTAGGCCCTGATTTATCACAGCTTCACTCCAGAATACTGTCTTCAAAAAGTCGCACGATAGGGCTTTTGCGACTTTTTTGCGCATTTTTTTGCGACTTTTTGCATGTGTACACAACTCACTCCAGTTTGTAATATGGGTGGAAAAGTGGGTGTGGTTAGCCATGTTAATGAGTTTCACTCCAGATTTATCATTGCGACTTTTTAAAAAAAGTCGCAAAATAGTCGCAATCTCACTCCAGGAGGAGGGTGGAGTAGGAAAAGTGGAGTAGCTTCTCTAGACAGAAGTGTTAGGTTTAAGGACAAGCCACATTTATCAAACAACTTGTGACGTTTGATAAATGTGGCAGAAAGTACTCCAACACAGACTGAAGCAAAACTGACTTCAAATATTTTCCGAATGATAAATTCCCCCCTTAGAGTTTAACATTTTGTATATTAAGGAGATGGAATGTTTTGGTAAAGCTTGAGTAGTTGCTAACTTTTCAAACCATGTTGGATCAGAGAGCCGTTTGTATTTCTCCGCTAATCTCTCACAGGAACAGCGAAGTTCCTGCATAGCCAGGAAATTTCAATCTCTGAGGAGGGTTGTACAGAAAGAAGAGATATCTTCCTTACATTTTATCTTGGGAAGTAAAGAAGAAACGGTGTCTTCCTTAAGCAAGGACCAGCAAGGGGGAGCAGAAGCCGTCCCAGGTCTCAACAAATAAGGTATTAGGGTCGCTGGTAGACTCCCAGGGGGATCAGAAAACAGATTATGAACTGGATGCAATGAATGAATCGCTAAGTATATCCCTTTGGTCAATCCTTCAGGAGGTGTAGAAGAGTTATCAATGTTCCAAAGTCTAGAATATTGTCTATTTGACAAGAGGGCGAGTTCAATATCTGAATTTATAGTTCTGTAGCGGGGTATGCATAACTGCAGCTACCTCTTCAATTGGATGGCATGATAATAGAGGCCAATATCAGGCAAACCAAAACCGCCTTGCAAGCGGGACTTAGCTAATCTGTCATAAGCTATTCTGGGTTTTTTGCCATTCCACAAGAATTTTCTGAATATAAACCTGACCTGTGAGAAAAAGGAGCGTGGGAGATGAATAGGAATCATCTGAAGTATGTATAACAACTTGGGGACTATGTAGGTCTGTAGAAGATTTTTCCTACCCATCCAGGATACCCACGGTAACTGTAGCGATCTAAGTTGTAGATCAATCTTCTTTAATAAAGATATATGGTTCGCCAAAAATAGTTTGCCAGGGTCTTTAGTGAGGGTAATGCCTAGATATGGTAGTGAGTCCGAATTCAATTTAAAAGGGGAAGAAGCCTTTAATTGGTTGCTCTGGCCGAGAGGGAGACACTCATAGCTACTGATTTGGTGTAGTTTATTTTAAATTTAGACAACGTACCAAATGTGTCAAAGAGAGCTAATATGCGTGGGAAGGCTACGGTTGGATTGGTAATCAATAAGAGAAGATCATCAGCAAACGCAGCACATTTATGTTCATCTGATCTTATTTTTAGGCCTTGAATTAGACAGTCATCCCTAAAGGCCTGTAAGAGAGTCTCCATAACTAGAATGAATAAGGTGGGGGATAAAGGGCAGCCCTGCCTCGTGCCATTGGATATCTGGAAAAGTTTTGAGAGAATTCCATTAACCCGGACTCGGGCACTAGGTTGGTAATAAAGTGACATGATGGCTTGGATAAAGGTTTGTGGTAACCCAAATCTACATAGGGTACATTGCATAAAATTCCAATCCACCCTATCAAAAGCCTTTTCGGCATCTGTACTAATAAGCACAAGTGGTACAGTTTTCCTTTTAGCCCAGGTGATGGTGTTTATAAGCCTACATGATTGAGAATTCCCCTCTTGGCCAGCTACAAATCCCGCCTGCTCGGGCCTCACCACATTAGGTACAAGAGCACTCAGTCGTGATGCTAAAAGTTTGGCCCAGACTTTCACATCTATGTTTAGCAATGATATTGGCCTGTAATTACCACATTCGGTAGGGTCTTTGCCCTCCTTGGGGATGATTGTAATAGTAGCTTCTAGCGCCTGCCTCGGAAGGAACTCTCCACCCATAAGAGCCTGGCACCAAGCTGTCAATTGCGGGGGATAGAAGCTGCAAGAATTTCTTGTAGTAACTGGGAGGCCTTCAGGGCCTGGGACCTTTCCCAAGGGCATACTTTTAATAATTTTCACAACTTCTTCCTCCGTAATGGGGGTTAAAAGCTTAAGCTGGTCATCTGAGGATATTTTAGGGAGGTTAAGCCCATTCAAAAATCTATCAATACTATCGATTGGAGGGTCTCCTGGAGGAATGGAGGTGTGTAAGTTGTGAAGTGTTGTATAATAAGAGTAGAATTGGTCTGCAATATCTTTGGTAGAGGTGGCTAAAGCTCCCGTGTGTGACTTGATAGCTGTTATATGTTGTGCCTCTATTCTTTTCTTGACAAGGTATGTCATTAGCCTATTGCCCTTGTCCCATGCATGTATTGTCGGAATTTTGCATATTGATAAGCTTCGGCACTTCTCACATTGAGAAGTTCTTTCAATTGAAGTCTCAAAGAGAGAAGTTCTTCAAAAGCTGTTTGGGCTTTTGACCTCTTCTGAATAGATTCAACTGAAGCGATCTGGCTCAGTAAGGAGTTAAGCTTCTTCTGCCTCTTCTTCTGCCTCTCTCTTTTTACTCGGGCACCTAAGGCAATAAGCTCCCCGCGAATAAAGGGCTTATGAGCTTCCCAGACTATGGTCTGGGAAGTATCAGCAGGCTTATTATCCAGGAAATATAGAGCAAGTTTACTTGTTATGTCCTTTCTCTTTGGGTAAGATTATGAAATGAGAGAACAGTAGTGACGGGGGCATGGTCAGAGATAGTGATTGATCCAATACTGGAGCTTAGTAAGAGATCCACCTGCTATTCAGATAAGCAGATATAATCAAGTCTCTGAAACGACTTGTGGACTGCTGAGAAAAAAGTGTAATCTTTGGTAGTGGGATTCATTACCCTCCAGGAGTCCACCAGACAACCCTCTTTGAGCAATTTCTGAATACCCCCAAGGGTCCTCTGAGATTTAGCAGAAGTCCCTGAAGAAGTGTCTAGTAGGGGATTCAGGGAAATATTCAGGTCTCCCCCTATTATTCTTATGCCCTCTGCAAAATCTTGAAATTTGGCTAAGGTAGTCTTAAGCCAGCTATGCTGGTGAGTGTTCGGGGCGTACAGTCCAGCCAATGAAACCATCACCTGCCCAATTTTGCCCTTGACAAAAAAGAAATCTGCCCTCTGTATCAGTTTGGACAAGTATGGTTTGGAAAGGGATATGTTTCGCAATGGCCACACTGACTCCACTGGCAGGGGAGGAATATGTGCAATGAAACCACTGCGAAAAATATGGATTAGAGATTCTAGGAATATTACCACGTTTGATGTGGGTTTCTTGAAGGAAACAGATGTCAGTTTTACCTTTTTTAAGAAGTGTCAAGACCTGGGAATATTTCTGCGGAGTATTGAAACCTCTAACATTAAAGGTTGTTACCGAGATGGACGCAATTTAAAAAATGTCTAGACTTGTTAAGTAGTACCATAAAGATTATCCAAAACTGTAAAAGAAAATGAATAACATAAAACTTAAAGAACATAGTAAAACTAAACACAATTGTGCAGTATACTTTTAGAGTGTTGTGAGTGCCATAAGACCACAACACCCAGATCAAAAGCCCCAATATGGTCTCAGAAGAGAACCAGGGGGTTTATGAGACGGGGGGACAGGTGGTGGTATAGAATCATCCCAACCCGTATCCTCACCCCTGTGCTTCTATGTATAATAAACCCTTATAGGGTAATATTACAAAGATGTGATTTGTCTATCACCAAGATAAGAATAAAGAAGACTAAAATATCAAAATAGTAAAATAACAGTGGAACATAGCAGTACATCAGAGGGGGCCCTACGACCGCCAGCCCTCATGTATTGTGCCCATGTAGTCAGGACCCCCCTACAAGGAGTCCATGGCCACAGGAGCACAAACCACTAAACTCTCACCCAAGGATATCAGTATACCCCTCATTTTGTGAGGGAATATTTAGATGTGAAAAGGATGCCAAAAGGTTTTGGCAGGCATAGGAGAGTCTCTCATTCCAGACGCCTTTTGCTTTTTGGAGTCTTTTGCTTGGAGACCGTTTCCCATGGCTCTAGTGTTGGGAGAAGTGGCAGACTGGACATCTTGAAATCCACCGGCATCCAGGATTCTACAGGTATAGGTGATATGTCCAGTATATTCCAGGCCATCTGAAGATCTTTTGGTTGACGGATGACACATCGGTGGCCATTTTTGGCAAAAGTGAGCCCAAAGGGATAGAGCCATCTATAAGCTATTTTCAGGTTCCTCAAATGATCTGTGAGGGGCTTCAAGGCTCTGCACTTAAATAGCGTTGACGGGGCAATATCCTGATAGAGAGATATAGGTGTATCCTCATATTGCATGTCTTTTTTGTCGCGTGCAGCTTGTAAGATGGCTGCCGTGTCTTGAAAACTCAGAAGGCCGCAAATGACATCTCTGGGCATCTTGCCCTGTTTGGGAGGCGGCCGGAGGGAGCGGTGAATTCTCTCTATGGTAATGGCGTCTGCTCGTTCGTCGCCCAGCAGGGTGGTAAACAATAGCCTAGCAGTAGAAGCCTAGCAGTAGATTCCAAGCTATCTGATGACACCGATTCAGGTAAGCCTTTAATCCGTATATTTTTCCTACGGCTTCTGTTCTCCTGATCTTCGATCATGAGATAGGCGTTATTAAGGGATGCTACTTGGGAATCAAGTTGTTGGGCCAATGCGGAGCTGTGCGTGACCACTAGGCCTTGATCCTGCTCCATCTTGTCGACCCGGTGACCCAAAGCCCTGAAATCGAATCTGAGGTCTCTGATTTCTTGTATGAGCGGCTCTAGGGCCTGGGACAGCGTGGCCTTAAAAAAGGATTTTGTAAGCGCAGAAGAGTCTTCCGACTGGGTATTATCACTTGCCTCTGCAATGCAGAAGTCTTCCCCTTCTTCCTCGCCATCGGAGTCGCACGGGAATGCAGGCGGCGCCATCTTGGTAGCTCGGGCCGGCGATGTTGCGAGCTTTCTCCTGAGAAACTTATCCATTTCGGATTGGCTTTTCTTCAGTTTGGGAGTCCCAGGGATCTCATGGGGCTTATCTCTCCCAATTTTGACCATTTTCAGCGGGGTCTCGGCGGTAGAAGCTATGAAGCACAGGTCGGTGAAGCAGGAGCTCTAATTCAAGCCTCCGTCTTGTTCAGCGGTTAGGCCCCGCCCCCCAATGAAGCTCACAATCTAAGTTCGTTATTAATACGTCTTTGGAGTGTGGGAAGAAACTGGAGTATCGATGAACTATTTGGGGTTAAAAAACTACTGATTTTAGGCTGTTTGCATTCTTTCATACATAAGTAATTCCAGTATTCCTTGATTCTGTTAATGGGGTGAAACTGCGGTCTGATACTAAATAATTTGGGGGGGGGGGTTCACATTCTTTTATAAGTAATTCAATCTGTTAATCCTTGATTGTCTGATTGGGGTGAAATTGTGGCTTGATACTACAGATTTTAGGATACTCATGTTTTATTATGCATAAATATATCTGTTAATCCCTAATTGTATAATTGGGGTCAAATTGCGGTCTGATACTACAAGTTTCGAGGTGTTTATTATATATACCACTTTTTACTACGTTTTATATATATATATATATATATATATATATATATATATATACACACTACTGCTCTTTTACCCTTACAGTTACAGATGCAGTACTAGATCTCCAACAGACAGATTACAGGCCCTTCTAAGGGAATGTGCAGTGGCCAAAATGTTTCTGGAACTGGCAGAAGTAGCAGCAGAAGAAGAGAAGGGTGGTAGAAGCAGTCGCAGTGACAGGCCAGAACGGTTAGTGTCATCCTGTGGCCGTGTTTTGAACAGCAACCCAGCTGTCCTTTAATGGTTGACTCGGTCTTCAACTTTATCTCAAGTGAAATCAGACACTTCCAGTCAGAAGATGGAAGGTTCCTCTGACACCACGCTTAGTTGGCATGGCCTGGGAACAAGCTCTGTGACCCCACCTGTCCTGAACCTACCTCTTTCATTTTCTGTTCCTTCTGCTTGAGAAGTATTGTATGCCATTGGCGTGGCTCCATTTTTCAGCGAGGATGAGCTTTTAGAGGAAAGTCAGTAGCCGCTGCCCAGCCAAGATGTGGAGAAGAGATCTACTGTTTCCTCTGTTGGGTGAGCAAGTAGAGCTGGTGTTGAGCGTGGTTGGGCACGTGGTCCTGAGGCTGGTGAGGGTAACATCAGTGATGTGCAGACAGCAGTGGATGATGATATAGTTGATCACATGTGGGATCAGGGTGAAGAGTGGGCTTCATCATCATCGGGAGAAGAGGGTGGCACCTTGCGCGTGACGCAGCAGCTGAGCCAGCAGGGTGGTAGTGTGCCCGTGAGGCAGCAGTGTGAAGTCTGTAGACAAACGTACATGGGTAAACCTTCTGCTATGCAGAAACCTACCTTTCCATAAAGAACAAGCAGCCCTATTTTGTGATGTGGGGATTTTTCATTAAGCAGCTGGAGGAGTTCAGCATGGCTATCTGTAGAATCTGTGGGCAGAAGGTGAAGCATGGCCCTGTGTCACCATAAAGTGGCTTGGGAAAGCTATGGTGCTAATGTAGTGGAACAGCCTGATGCAGCAACCACTGCATCACCCAGTGACCCACACCCATTCTCCAGCAACCAATGCACTACCACCTCAGCGTAAGGGAGCTGTGCTTACTTCCCTGTTGCTCCTCCTCCTCCTCCTTGTCACTCATTTTGTCAGCAATCGATCACCAAGGCAATTGCAAAAAGACAACAGTATGCGTGCACTCATCCAATGATGAAAGTCCCAAGTTGTCATTACTTCTCCAAAAATGCTGTGCCAGCCCTGCACACGTATGTTTAACAGAAGGTGGGCCAGTCTGTGAGCCTGTCGGTGTCTGCTAAAGTTCATGGCAGCACAGATGTGTGGAGCTTTAACTACGGTCCAGTACAATATATGTCCTTCATGGCCCACTGGGTAAATGTGGTTCTTGCCTAACCACACCAGCAAGTTGGCCAGGTGACGGCACTGCCGCCTTCCAAGTTTTCAAGCTGGGAGTCCTGCGCCAATATCCTCCACTCAGCCTCCACTGCAGGCACAATTCGGAGTGCTACTCCACCATACCACCTGTGCTGAGCACCATGGCAGTGTCATGCTGTTCTACACCTAGTTTGTCTGGGCAAACTGAGTCACACCAGGGAGGAACTGCTCTGTATCCTTCAATAGGAAATTCAATCCTGTCTCTCTCTTCACCAACTTAAGATCGGAACAATGTTCATCGAGAACAGGAAGAACATTGTGTTGGTTCTGCGTCAAGGAGGGCTGATCCATGCACTTCAGCCACTCTTACAAAGCACACCCTCCTTGAGCTGCATAGGCAGAATAGAGTTTCCCAACATCACCTGATATGTGACGTTTCCACCCATTAGAACTCCACCCTCCACATGTTGGACCGACTACATGAGTAGAGGAAGGCCGTAAATGATTTGTTTAAGATGCAGGTGGACAGGAACACTCCCCTGTGTAACTTCGACTTTAGCCAGTGGCAGCTCATGCGTGACACCTGCCGTTTGCTCAGGCCCTTTGAGGAGGCCACTTTATTTGCTAGTCGCCAGGACTACGAGATGAACAACATCATTCCACTCCTTCATGTCATGAAGCAGATGCTGATAAATCTGTGTGGGGACTGAACTGGAGGACGAGGACATTCCCATGCAAGCAATGTATACAGAAATAGGTGGGGTTTCTGCACAAGTGACAGAAGAGGAGCAGGAGGAGCTAGAAGGCGATGAGGAAGACCAGGCAGATGACCCCGAAATACCATGGCAGTATGTAGAGATGTAAATGGAGACAAGAAGCCCTTCTGAGTCCCTTACACAAATGGCTGTAGTGACAGCTGTATAATCACCATTCAGCAGAGGGTTGACTACTGGCTGTCCACCATGTTAGATCCTTGCTACCGCTCCAAAATGGGGGCCTTATTTTGACCCACTGAGAGAGAGGATAAACTTAACTACCATCGAGACATCCTATGTAGTCAGTTGGCCGCTGCCTATGTGTGCCATCAGCCATCCACACGAATGGCTGACCAGGAGGGGCTGTCTGCGCTCACGCCCCACTGCCTTGGCTGCTGGAGATGGAGAGGGGTGGGGATGAAGGAGCAGCACCAGTTCCATCAGCAGCAACTTAAGTATGGAGTCTATAATGAGTGACTTTTCTTCAACCGCCTACTGAATAAACTATTCACCAGCAGCAAGACATGGAGCAGAACATGAACCAGCAGGTGGTTGCATACTTTAACTGCATCCTACCACATACAAGATCCCCTAGACTACTGGGCAGCCAAACTTGATATGTGGCTGCAACTGGCCGAGTTTGCCCTGGACAAGCTTACCTGTCTGGCCAGTAGTGTGAAATCAGAGCAGGTGTTTAGTGTGGCGAGGGGCATAGTTACCCCAAGAAGAACTTGCCTTTCTACCCAAAATGTGCAGAGACTGACCTTTGTGAAGATGAATCAGACGTGGATCATCCATGATTTCCACACACCAGTGCCTGATGCATCAGACTAGATCATTCTGGGTGCCAAACCCAAATTTTGTCAAAAGAGACCCTTTTCTTCTGGCCACCTGCTTCAGCCACTATTCTGATGCTGCCTCCCGCCTGATGCCACACACCTGGTGCCTCATGCAGTTGCCACCTCTCCACTCTGTCCCTGTTTGGTCTTGTTGACACCATTTATTTTACCCTTCTTCTGATCTGTCAGAAGGACGGAAAAATTAGAAACACAACACATTCTGTTGGAGCATCTGTAAGGTCTGTATCACACTATTTTGCATCACGATATGCTCATCATTTGGAAGCCTTAGCAGGAGTGGGTACAAAACAGAGAAGACATGCAAACATTTGAATCACGTGTCATCTCTGTTTCGGATGCTGACCATGTGAAGGTGGATGCTCAAAAGACAGGATCTGTTTTTGGGGGTTGTTCATATGACGGATCAGAAGAAGCAAAAAATAAACAGTGACGTCAACACAAATTTACTTCTGAAACTCTCTCTACTCTGTCATGGGGAACTACTTGTATCAGCATGTAACAGAACAGGTTCTGAAGAAACGTGGAATCAGCTTATGGTGAAAAAGGGGTGAGGTCTTTTATTCTATAGTAGAATCTTGGGCCACTGCATGGTTCTTTATACATGAAACTAACATTGACCTATAAGGTTAAGTTCACACAAGTTATTTGGTCAGTTTTGGCCCCAAAACTGACTAAAGAAGTGAAGTGTGAAGTGATTCTAAGAGTGACGCCAGTCAACTGCCTGTCATACATAACTGTTTCACTACCACAGCGGACTACCTATGCATATGTCTGCACAATACAGTGCAGTACAGTGTTCTACACCAATGTACAGGCTCTCTTTAGCTGGAAAAATCTGTTTTTTAACTAAATAAATTTTGATCAAATCGAATATTTTTGGAAAATTTGGTGAACCATCTGAATCAAATTTTTGAAAAATAATCACTCATCTCTAGTGGAAACCAACCAAAAGTAACCAAATTTTCGTTAATTTCCTCAAGGAATTTAACGAGGAGTGTTGTGAATGCTTTTAACCCACATGAATTTCATTGAATTCAGAAACACTTGACTGTGAAAATGAAATACTTATTTTCTTCCAATAAAATGTTTCTTTAGTCCCAAATTTTTCTATTTCCACAAGGACACAAGGAATAACACGAGAAAAGGCACCCCACAATTTGTCACCCATTTTCCCCTGAATAGGAAAACCCAACTTGTGGTGTTAATCTGCTGTATGGACACACTGCAGAGTTCAGAAGAAAAGGAGTGACATATGCTTTTTGGAGAGCAGATTTTACGGGAATGATTTTCAGGTGAATGTCACATTAAAGGCACCTTGAGGTACCCTTACAGTGGAAACCCCCAAAAATTACCCCATTTTAAAAACTTAACCCTTCAAGTAATTCATCTAGGGATATAGTTGATTGGCTTAACCTTACATTTTTCTGCTATTAATAAGTACTTTATCTTTCTTCATAATGTATCTAACCGGGTGAATTTCAACACTGAGAAGCGCTGACAATTTGGAAAAGAGTTTGCTGCTCACTGAGCAAGCACTCTATGGGGTAGATATGGGGGAGGGTGGTAGTGAGGAGGCTCAGGATAGTGAGGTAGCTAGCTGGCAGTGGCGTACGGCCAATGGCGGAAGACCACGCCATTGCTATGGGGCCCGTGAGGTTGAGGGGCCCGGCAGGACAGAATAGCCCCGCCCCCTCACTTTCTAATGTTACTGATTGCTGACACAGCAGCAGAGGAAGGAAACATCATCCTCTCTGTGTTCCCTCCTCCTGTACGTCCACTCACCCCTGCTGTCCAGGGATAGATCCTGCTGTGGGCTAAAGGACCTTCTTGAAGACCATGTGACCAGTGGGGGAGGAGCCAGAAGAGCTGTGATGCAGTATGGAGAGGAGCCAGGCTGGAGTTTGGTGAGTCCTAGCTGTGTGTGTGTCCCTGTGTGTTTGTCTGTCCCTGTGTGTGTTTATGTCTGTCCCTTTGTGTCTTTCTGTCCCCCTGTGTGTGTTCTGTGTGTGTCTATCTGTTCCTGTGTGTGTCTGTCTGTCCCCCTATGTGTCTGTCTGTCCCCCTGTGTGTCTGTCTGTCCCTGGGTGTCTGTGTGTGTGTCCCTGTCCATCCTTGTCCCAGTCCCTGTGTGTCCCTGTCGTGTGTCAGTCCCTGTGTGTGTCTGTCCCCCTCTATGTATGTCTGTCCCTGTGTGTGTCACCATCACCATGCCCACAGTGTTCCTATGTCTTGACGCAGCTGCATCAGGACGTTCTGTGCGGGTCAAGAAGAAGAAGATGGAAAAGTAGACAGCGCCGCCAGAATGGAGTCCCGTGGAAGAGGCCCAGGGAGGCACACTAAGGATGCAGGTAACACTACCACATGATGTACACTAGTGTTATCTGTGGTTTTACATAGGACTGCAGGTAACACTACCACATGATGTACACTAGTGTTATCTGTGGTTTTACATAGGACTGCAGGTAACACTACCACATGATCTACATTAGTGGTTTTACATAGGACCGCAGGTAACACTATAATATATCCCTGTGTGTGCCCAGTTCTGAGATTCGCTAAGGGGCCCCTCAATTTCTATGTACGCACCTGCTAGCTGGGTAACAGTTAGAAAGCAGGGTAGAGGGAAAAGTGCTAGGGAGGCTAGTCCTGATCCGACACACCCCAACAAGTTTGCAAGTTTGGCAGATGAGGGAAATGCCACTTCAGGGAGAGCACTGCTTCAGCCGGACACTTCTTCTGCCAGTAAGGGGAATGTCAGCTCCAGTAAGCAGGGGACCAGGAGATCAGGGCAGGCCAGACAGGTTCTGGTAGTGGGAGATTCAATTATTAGGGGTACAGAGAGGGCAATCTGCCACAAAGACCGGGATCATCGAACGGTGTGTTGACTTCCTGGCGCTCGAGTTCGACACATCGTGGATCAGGTTGACAGGTTCCACCTCAATGGGCAAGGGGCAGCTGTTTTGGGGAAGAAGATGGCTAGAAGGCTGGAGAAGTGTTTAAACTAGGGACTGGGGGGGAGAGTAACTACATTATAGGAGGGGAAGATAGTGCAGACAGAGACCTGGGGCAAGGTAATGGAACTGGGGGAGGAATGAAAGGAGGAACTAGAACAGTTCAGAAGGAAAGGTGTAGGGTAAAAAATATACATAAACCTCTTAATTGTATGTACACTAATTCCAGAAGCCTAACTAATAAAACTGGAATAGTGATGTGTGAGGAGGACTACAACATAGAGTAACTGAGACATGGCTGGATGATAGCTATGACTGGGCAGTTAACATACAGGGTTACAGTTTGTTTAGAAAGGATCGTCAAAACCGGAGAGGGGGAGGGGTCTGCCTTTATGTAAAGTCCTGTCTAAAGCCCACACTCTGGGAAGATATAAGTGAGGGACATGAACATGTGAAGTCACTGTGGGTAGAAATAAATGGAGCCAAAAACAATAATAAAATACTAATAGTACTTTATTATAAACCACCTAATATACCAGAGTCCACAGAAAATCTATTTCTAAATTAAATAGACGTGGCGGCAAATCATAATGAGGTTGTTATTATGGGGGACTTCAACTACCCAGATATAGACTGGGAAACTGAAACCTGTATATCTCATAAAGGAAACAGGTTCTTGGCAATAACCAAAGACAATTACCTTTCCCAACTGGTTCAGGACCTGACTAGAAGGACGGCCATACTGGACTTAGTATTAACCAATAGACCTGACAAAACAACATATGTGCAGGTTGGGGGACACCTGGAAATAGCGACCATAAAATAATAACTTTCCAATTATCATTCAAAAGAATGTTTCTTCAGGAAGGAACAAAAATACCAAACTTCAAAAAAGCTAAATTTAGCCAACTAAGAGAGGCCATAGGCCTAACTAACTGGGACAAAGTCCTCAAAAATAAAAATACAGCCACAAAATGGGATATTTTTAAAAGCATCCTAATATCTAATTGTGAGAGGTACGGTATGGGAATGAAAGGTTAAGAAACAAGAAAAAACCAATGTGGATAAATAGAACTGTAAAAAAAGCAATAAATGACAAAAAGAAAGCATTTAAATCATTTAAACAGGAGGGGAGCGAGGAACCATTGAACAACTATAAGGAAAAAAATAGAATATGTAAAAGACAAATAAAAGCAGCCAAACTAGAGACCGAGAGAGTAAAACTAACCCTAAAATGTTCTTCAATTATATAAATGGTAAAAAGTATACACTTGAAGGTGTCGGCCCCTTACTGAGTAATGAGGGGGGAGTTGCAGAGAGCGATGATATGCTACTAAATATTTTTTTCTCCACTATATTCATTGAGGAAAATAAACTGTCAGATGAAATGCAGAACATAAAAGTAAATTCCCCATTAAAAGTGCCCTGTCTGACCCAGGAAGAAGTACAGAGACGTCCTAAAAAGATTAAAATAGACAAATCGCCAGGACCGGATGGTGTACACCCCCGTATCCTAAGAGAATTAAATAATGTCTTAGCCAGACCCTTATTTCTGATATTTAAGGACTCTATACTGACAGGGAGTGTTCCACAGGATTGGCACATAGCAAATGTGGTGCCAATATTCAAAAAGGGTCCAAAAACAGAGCCCGGGAACTATAGGCCGGTAAGTTTAACATCTGTCATGGGTAAACTGTTTCTAAGAGATGCTATCTTGGAATTCCTCAATGAAAATAAGCAAATAACTCCATATCAGCATGGCTTCATGAGGGATCGGTCATGTCAAACTAATTTATTCAGTTTCTATGAGGAGGTAAGTTCTAGACTTGACTGCGGCGAATCAATGGATGTCGTATGTCTGGACTTCTCCAAAGCATTTGACACTGTACCACATAAAAGGTTAGTATATAAAATGAGAATGCTTGGCCCGGGAGAAAATTTCTGTATGTGGGTAAGTAACTGGCTCAGTGATAGAAAACAGAGGGTGGTTATTAACAGCACATACTCAGATTGGGTCACTGTCACTAGTGGGGTACCACAGGGGTCAGTATTGGGCCCTATTCTCTTCAATATATTCATCAATGATCTTGTAGAAGGCTTGCACAGTAAAATATCAATTTTTGCACTTGACACTAAACTGTGTAAAGTAATTAACACAGATGAGGACAGTACACTGCTACAGATGGATCTGGATAGACTGGAGGCTTGGGCATAGAAGTAGCAGATGAGGTATAACACTAACAAATGTAAGGTTATGCATATGGGCAGGAATAATGCAAGTCACCAGTACATACTAAATGGTAAAACATTGGGTAACACTGACATGGAAAATGACCTAGGACTTTTAGTAAACAGCAAACTAAGCTGCAGAAACCAGTGTCAGACAGCTGCTGCCAAGGCCAATAAGATAATGGGTTGCATCAAAAGGAGCATAGATGCCCGTGATGAGAACATAGTCCTGCCACTTTACAAATCACTAGTCAGACCACACATGGAGTACTGTGTACAGTTCTGGGCTCTTGTGACCAAGGCAGACATAGCAGTGCTGGAGAGGGTTCAGAGGAGGGCAACTAAAGTCATAACTGGAATGGGTGGACTACAGTACCCAGAAAGATTATCAAAATTAGGGTTATTCACTTTATAAAAAAGACGACTGAGGGGTGATCTAATAACAATGTATAAATATATCAGGGGTCAATACAGAGATCTCTCCCATCATCTATTTATACCAAGGACTGTGACCGTGACGAGGGGACATTCTCTACGCCTGGAGGAAAGAAGATTTGTACACAAACATAGAAGAGAATTCTTTACGGTGAGAGCAGAAAGACTATGGAACTCTCTGCCTGAGGAGGTGGTGATGGTAAGTTCACTAAAAGAGTTCAAGAGGGGCCTGGATGTATTTCTGGAGTGTAATAATATTACAGGTTATAGTTACTAGAGATGGGTCGTTGATCCAGGGAGTAATTCTGATTGTCTGATTGGAGTCGGATAGGAATTTTTTCCCCTAAAGTGGGGAAAATTGGCTTCTACCTCACAGGGTTTTTTTGCCTCCCTCTGGATCAACTCGCAGGATAACAGGCCGAACTGGATGGACAGATGTCTTTTTTTGGCCTTATAAACTATGTTACTATGTTACTTTCTTATACAAGATTTTAGCAGAAGATGCCAGGATTTTATCAGAAGTTTTGAGTATCCCTTTAATTAGGTCATGTGGGGTTGGCCCGATCACTGTACATGAAACGTCATGGACAAGTCTCAGGCAGTTAAACATGGTAGTTACACAAGACAGAAGACTGGTATAGTATGAGAAATACACATACATATTTTCTCACTCCTCATTAGCTAAGTTTATTGTCTCTCTTTATTTCTGACCTTACTTAGGGATGTTTAGAAGGTTCACATAAAATTACTGTGTCTATTAAATGCAATAAAGTTTCGCATTGTGTTGTGTTATTCTGTTCTATTAAAATGTTGGAGGCTAGCACTTCTGGAATTTTGACAATTAACTTGTCTTGCATTATAATTGCACCAATTTTGACATTCTCTTGCAATAAAATATTGTATGGTTTGTACATGACTTAACTTTGGATACTCTACTATTAGAAATAACATGTGTATCAATTTAAAATGTATACATTCTACAGTAAATACCCTTTGGTTAACTCTTCATGCTTATGAAGTTATTATAAGATATGTCATAACTTTTTGAAGCTCCACTGTTGGAACCCCAATAACTCAAAGGTTGAAGGGGACTGTAGCACTATTTTATCACTGTGTTCCCTTCACAGTTTTTTATTAAAAATTGTCTCTCTTGGTCACTAACTGTAGTTTAGGTCCCTTAATCCTCCTTTGTCCAATTTAAAGATTCACTGTACTTTTACACAACTTTACATAAACCATTAGTACAACTGAGTATAAAAACTTTGCAATATGTTTTATCAATGAAAAATGTCTAGTTCTCATGTTACCAGCTGTTTACCTCCCTCAATTTGCTAATTGCTTTGCACTTTAAAACATGCTTTGAATTCCATCGAGATGGGTGCAGCTCCACCAGAGTATCACATTACACATGTCAGTATAAGTCTATGGAGAAAGGAGGGGGAGGAGTGAGCAGGAGTCAGACAGGATTCAAAAAGAGACACTAAAGAGACTGAATAGTTACATAGGAGATTTATATATCAGTGCAAGTGCTAAATTCACAACCAGACAGGTCAATACCTCTCTGTAATACTCTCCATGATTTTGGGGCTGCTTCTGAGTGAATAAGAGAAGCTTTGGAGGCACAGTAGTTAGAACTGGTGCTTTGTAGAGCTGGGGTCCTGGGTTTGAATCCAACCATGGACATCATCATGGAGTTTGTATTTTCTCCCCATGTTAGTGTGGGTTTCCTCTGGCTACTCTGGTTTCCTGCCACACTCCAAAAATATACATATAGGCTGACCTATGAAATTGACCATAGCATGCGTTGTCGGTGGGGTTGAGCACTTATACGGCAGCCACTGACTTCCAGGGAGTTGCCCCAGCTACACAACTATTCCTGTGATTTGAGTGCCTTTGAGAAAAGCACATTACAAATGTTTATCATTTGTCATTGTTATATTTTCTTTGTGCAGTGGATGGCAGCTAGTCTCCACCCACTATATCTGAGAAAAATTTAAACTAGATGTTCAGCATGTACAGAGGAAAACTGCAAAAATACCAGATACAAGTGATATAATGGCCAGAAATAGTGTTATTCCTCATGTACACACACTGTACTAAAGATTAATGCAGAGTTTGTTGAAAGTTTAGGTACGCTTTAAGACACCGTTGGTCTTGAGTCCAGAGAATCACATACGTAGATGTTGGAATAGGACAATTTGGAATATATACCTATGCTGTCAAGTGTGAATGTATCAGGCTTAAAGGGAACCTGTCATCAACTTTAAGCTGACTGTACTGAGGGCAGCATAAAATAGTGACAGAAATGCTGATTTCAGCAGTGTGTCTCTCTTGAGCTAAAAGTGAGTGGTTGCTGAGAACCAACATCACAAACATTGCATCCCGGGCCTTGAAAAGAGTCATATCTACCTGAGAAGAGTCATGGTTATTCCTAATCTCCTGCTCTCCCCACCCATTTGCTGATGACTGGCAGTTCTCTCCTAGAGAGAAAGGGAGAAAACTAGGTAGAAGCCTGTCAGTCATCATCAGGTGGGCAGGGAAAGCAGGAATTCATGAATAACCATGACTCTTCTCATGAAGATTTGACTCTTTTCCATGCCTAATTTGCAATGTTTGTGATGTTGGTTCTCGGCAACCACTTACTTTTAACTTATAAATGAGAGACCGCTGAAATCAACTCACCTGTCTCGACTTTATTTTGCTGTTAGTATGGGTAGCATAAAGGTGATGACAGGTTCCCTTTAAATCATGCAGATTCAGAATCCAGAATCATTAGGAGATAGTTTTTGTGTTGCATCCTTCTTATGTTCCAGAAGTGTTTTGCAGATTCAAAAAACAACTACTTTGCAATTTGTGTGCTGCCAACCAAGAAACTACTTGTTTGGTGTGATAGAAACAAAGTTTTGTAATGCACATTTATACGGAATATGCTCTACCAGGAATCAATGAAAAAATTATGTTGTAGCCGCTAGTTTCTGTTGTAGAAATAATTCTTTAAAGTGAAACTCTAGGCAGTTTTTAATAATTAGTAAAAATGGACCTTCTAGGGTCATTTAAGATAACAGGGTCATTAGTTCTTTCCACTGGAAGTTTCCAGTATTCTCTGTATACTATAGATCCTGACTAGAGATGAGCGAGCACTAAAATGCTCGGGTGCTCGTTATTCGAGACGAACTTTTCCCGATGCTCGGGTGCTTGTTTCGAGTAACGAACCCCATTGAAGTCAATGGGAGACTCAAGCATTTTTGCAGGGGACCAAGGCTCTGCCTAGGGAAGGCTGGGTGAAAACCTGGAAACATCAGAAAATGAAGGAAACACCACGGAAATGAACAGGAAACAGCAGGGGCAGCATGCATGGATGCCTCTGAGGCTGCCTAATCCCACCATTACCCCAAATTCTCCTGCAACAGCCTGGTGGTTACCCTCATGGCAATTGTGCTCACCCAGACCAAGAAAGACGAGGCACATGCCCATCACATGTTAGGGAAGCACCCAACTAGGTGCAACGAAGGTCCATCACCCATGCCCATGCTGGCACTGCTCTCCTATCCCTGGCCACACGATGCAGGCATAAGCCTGACATAGCATGGCGGTGACAACAGAGTGACCAAGTTAGACTGAGGTAGCAGAAGGTGAAGCACGGATGGTAATTCGAAGGAGGAGGAGGAGGGGTTGGAGGAAGAGGCATAGTAAGTCTGAGAAACCGTGACCGAGGTAGGCCCCGCAATCCTCCAAGTGGCCAGTACATGAGCAGCCCCAGGGTCAGACTCGGTCAGAGTGACCGAGCTACACAATGGTAGCAGGTAGAGCACATAAAAAATTTAGCGTGGCCCAGTATGTGGACGTTGAGGGCTTGTGCATGTAGGTGGGCTGAACTTTTTTCTGCTTGCACTGCAACGTCTGCTGTAATGACAGCTGAACGTTGCGCAGGGACACATTGGTAGACAGTGTGGAGGACCATGGAGGCGAAGGGGTGGTTTTACGGCAGGAGGCGCTCGTGCCGGGGTCCTGGGCTGGGGGTTTACTCACAGAGGCAGCGAGCGACACAGGAGAAGGAGCAATGGTGGGACCTGCATGAGGGGAACGGACGGCCTTGGTTCCATAGTGTTTAGCACTCGTATACCTGCACATGCTGGTGGTGGTTAGGCTGGTAGTGGTGGAACCCCCACTTAAAAATTTGGCATCAACTGGTAAGGCTGTGAACATTGAGCTTGAACTAGTGGGGCATGTGTGGTATCGATTCTTCTGAGTTTAAAATCGTATACGTCCCCTATCTTGGGACCATATATTTAATGTATTTTTCGAACATGGAAAAGGAAAAAGAGCTTGCTCTGGCCAGGGGAGTGTCTTTTCTACTGCAGCTAAGGGGATGTGTCCATGCTCTGCCTATCACAGGTCAGGAGCCAATTAAAAGAGGAACCAAAAAAAAATCAGTATAATATCTAATACGTCCCCTATCCGGGTAAATTGTTTGGAGAGAGGGCCTGTAGGTGGGGGGCAGGCTGGGAAAAGGAGGTTGAGCTGGAAGAGCCAGAGGAGTTCCCCCTTGGCTAGCATGTGTGGTGGTGACAACAGCCGGATGGAGTTCGAAAAAATTTAGCATCAACCGGTACGGTTGTCAACTATGAGATTGATCAAGTGGGGCATGTGTTGTATGTATTCTTCTCAGTTTAATACCGTATACGGCACCTATCCGGAAAAATAGTTTGGAGAGAGAGAGGAAAAAGACGTATTTTTAAAAGTGACGTTCAGTATAGATTAGTTAAAGAGAAAGAAAGGATTTTATTAAATGGATTTGTATCACTGAGAGCAAAAGAACCTATTTTTTTACGTGACGTACAGTATAGATGACTTAGAGATAAAAAGGGGAATGTGCAGACTTGGGCTGCTATAGTGCAAACCACTATGGTGGTGACAACAGAGTGAGCGAGTGACACTGCGGGAGCAGGCGAACCACATAAACATTTTTCGTGGCCCTGTAAGGCGGCGGTGACAACAGAGTGACTGAGTTAGTATGCGGTAGCTGGTGAAGCACCCAAAAATTTAGCCTGACACAGCATGGCGGTTACACCACCAATGACTTTGTCCGACTGAGAATGCAGTGAAATGGCTTTTGTTGAGCCTCCAAAAATTTTTTTCTTTTCGGAGTACATAAAGTCGACCATCAGCAAAAATTTATTTTTTTTAAATGTCGGTACTTGCGCCTCCATAAAAATTGTTTTGGACTGTCTGTTTGACGCTCCTGAAACATTGTTTTACAGTAGTTGACACTGCGGAAAAATTGTTT